>BHFT01032211.1:0-89844 GCA_004320025.1 Laticauda laticaudata
TGACACCTTCTTCCTTTTTTTACTTTCTCTTCCTGGGGTTAGTATTTAGTTACAAAGTTCCAGTTAAAATGTATCTTAGAATTAGAAATAGAATTCCCCAGCCAGCACAACGGGAACCACCTGCAGTACTTCTGGGAGCTACCACTGGACTTTGTACCAAAGGTTGTTAAGCTTTTAGATATATTAATTTAAAAATGGCATTGCTGATAATTATTGAGTAGATTAGAAATATAATAAATAAATAGCTATGATAGCTTTATTCAAGTATCTTTAATTTTGATTGATTATGTGCCATCGAGACAGTGTCAACTCTTATAACCACATATATTTTCTCCAGGATGATCTGTCCTTAACTTGGTCCTTCAGGTGTTCCAAAATGTACTCAACACTGCTGTCATCTAGTCACTCCAATTTGCTTTTGGTTGTTCTCAATTGTACTTTCCTTCCAAATTCCCCATTGATACAGACTTCTCCAGATAGCTAAGCCTTCACATACAATTCCAAAGTATGGTAATTTGAGCCTAGTCACCAACTCAAAACTTTCAGTTGAAGTATTTGATGATACATTTGTTTGTTCTTAGCTCTCCATGGTGTTCTCAGGACCAAAGTTCTAACACCAAAGTTCAAAAGCATCAATACTCTATTCTGCTTCTTCAAAGTCCAGTTTTCACATCCACTGAGTGTCAAAAGGAAAACCACTGTTTGCACTATTCTGTTCTTTGTAGGTCTAGATGCATACTAGCTTCTGAGAGTCTTCTCCAAAGCTTTTATTGCTACTCTACAAAGTCTAGCCTGCAGCATATTTCTTGACTACTGATTTCTTTCCTTTTGATACTTAGCCCTAAAAGGAAAAAAATTCTACCACTTCAGTATCTTCACTCTCAATTCTAAGCCTGGTTGCTGTACCTGTTATCATTAGTGCTTTATATTTAATCTTACTTCATTTTTTCATTATACTCCTTCACTTTCATTATCAGAGCTTGCAGATCATTTGCATTTTCAGCCATCAGTCATCTGATAGAGCAACTATGACATCAACATAGTTCAGATTGTTGATGTGTCTTCCTCCAATTTTAAAATTTGCAAAATATTGTTTTTCTGTGATGTGGTAGAAAGACTCACATTTCCTGTTTAATGTATATATGGTGTAGTGATTTGGACATTTTTTTTCTCATTCAATTAAAAGGTTTTAGCTTTGATAGGAAATCATATTTAACATGGTAGAATTTCCGAACTTTTAGAAAATGCTATATTTTCTCTTAGACTTACAATTCTGCTGTTTTTTAAAACACATTTTAATGTAATCTCCTGCTCTCAAAGGGACTATAATGGAATTGATATGTTTAATTTAAATTATGATAGCAACAGCAATGGCACTTAGACTTATATACCACTTCACAGTGCTTTAAGAAGTTTACAGAGTCAGCATATTGTCCGCAACAATCTGGATCCTCATTTTACCAACTTCAGAAGGATGGGAGGCTGAGTCAACCTTGAGCAGAGGAGAATCGAACTGCTGAACTTCTGGCAGCCGGCAGTCAGCAGAAGTAGCCTGCAGTACTGCATTCTAACCACTGCACCACAACGGCTCACATGATGCTAACTTGGGGGTGCAAAGGTATCTTTGAAAAATAACATATTTACGTATGCAAGTGTGGTAGAGTACTAGCAAGAAAAACTTTTCCATTCTTATAGCAAACAGGGTTTTTTAAATTAAAAAAGTAACCATGTCTACTGAAAATGGTGTAATAGTACCCCTTCATCTATATCTGTTGTGACCTGCCAGAGGCCAGTGGAGCTTGCAGCAGATTCAGACAGTAAGGAGGTCGGGGAGGAACATGGGCCAGTCCTGGAGTCTGGGGAAGTCTCTGACTCTGCATGAGAAGCAGAGATGGGGCCAGGGGCGTCTGACAGTTATCAGCTGTCTTCGGAATCAGACATCAGTGAGGCAGAAGATCAACTGGAGCCTGTTCCCAGTGTGTGCATGCACAGAGCTGCAAGAAGAAGGGAACAGCTAAGGAACAAGGGTCAACTTGGGAGTAAAGCCACAGGTGGATAGTGAATGGCCCCTTCCAGAGGGAATAAAAGAGGAGCAAAAGGGGAGTGGGGTTTTGCAGGAGACAATTAGTTCATTTGGGTGAAGATCTGTTCCTGCATTCTTGCCAAGTATTGTCTGCTACAGTATGGCATCTGAAAGATATTGGCGAGGCAACTCTCCAATCTTGATAAAGGTCTGTAATTGTGAAATATCTTAAAAGACTATTAGCTAGGATTTTGCTGGAGAGGAATTCACTGTAAACTAAATAAAAGGGGTTTAATCAGGACCAGGAGTTGGCTTTGTGCTGTTGTGGAAGCCTAGATCAGAACAATAGCCCCCAATCACATGTCATAGTGGAACACTCTTTGAAAGTCTGTTCTGACTAATCCGACAGATAGTTAATTGCAGAACTTTAATGTGCATAGACATATTTGTAAAGTGTAAGTTTTTCATATTACACAAATGTTACTTAACATATTATTTATTTATTTATTTTGTGGCATTTTTATTGTGTGAATGTTTTGTTTTATAATTTTAGAACTGTAAGCCAGCCAGAGTCACTTGGTTGAGTTGGGCAGCTATAGAAAATGAATGAATGAATGAATGAATGAATGAATGAATGAATGAATGAATGACTACCTCCTAAACCACAGCACCTAAACAACCTGAATGGTCAGTTGCTTGATCTGCAGAACCTTGCCCTCACCTTGCATCCTCAATTCTTTTTTGTCTGGGCTTTAACTACTGAAGGAGATCATGAAGAAGAAAAGTGACTTTATACATCTCTAGCTCCTTCTCCTCAAATGAATTTCCTGAATACTTGCGGTGAGACATCTGCATTAGTTGTCAGTGTATTTCAAAGTTTGCTTCAAGGTGTTATTTCTGACTAACATAGTCCTAACTGAATTTAACACAAAGATTTCAGCAAATATATTTTGATCTTCTGTAATCTGGTTTCTTCAAATGTTATGGAATACTATCACTCCTAGAATTGCCAGCTTGCATAAAGATCAATACAATTGGAAGACTCTGACAACTCATGTTCATTTGTCATGTCTCAATATGCCATCTTATCTAATTTAATTTGAGTCAATCATAACTCTAGGACATGTTTTAAAATCTGGAGAGGTTTTCTTCAATTTGGATCCCTCCAAATGTATTATGACTAAGACTTCCTAGGTATTCCCAGAAACAGTGGTAGCCTAGTGGTTAGAATGCAGTATTGCAGGCTAACTCTGCCCACTCCCAGGAATTCGATCCTGACTGGCTCATTGTTGACTCAGCCTTTCATCTGAGGTCGGTAAAATGAGAACTCAGGTTGTTGGGACAATATGCTAACTCTGTACATTGCTTAGAACAGCAGCCCACAACCTTTTGGGCACCAGGGACGAGTTCTATGGAGAGAGGTGTTTCCGTGGACCAGAGAGGTTGTGATTTCATGTGCTGCCTGCATACTGCAGATGGGTTTTCCTTGTTTTTCATGGATCGGGGGTTGGGGATCCCTGGCTTAAAAAGTGTTATAAAATACTATGAAGCAGTATATAAGTCTAGGTGTTATTGCGATTGCTATTATGAGCATAGGTTGGCATGGAATTCTCTGAGGTATAGATCCAAAACATCTGGAGAGCATCAAAATGGAGAAGGCTACTCTCTGGAGCATGTAAATAGTGATTTTAAGTGCTTAATTTATATACTGCATTTCAGAGAACTTCAATGCAAGGCCGTTTTGATGTAGAATTAATTACCAGTGCAATTTTTTTTCAAGGTGACTTGCATCCCAGCATTTCACTTTTTAATATCTTAAGAATTGTTTCTAATTTCATTATGGAACAAAATGGAACACTTGCTTTGTATAGTGAGTTTTAAGAATTAAGATTTCCATATCTCTAAAATGTTTCTTTACAAAAAAAAAGTAAATTATGCTGACATTTTTATTTATGTTTCAGAACAAAACTTTAGTTGGCTAAAGTCTGGGCCAATAAGATATTATTCATGCAGTATAGATTAAGATTTCACTTCAAAATATATATCAACATTATTTTTCAAATGTATATAATATGTATGCTATATAGCAATGGTTCTCAATTTATGGTCAGCAAACGCTGCGGGAAGGGATGTTGTCAAGGGGGTACACAAAGACTTGAAAAAAATATTATGAAGTAAATCTTCAGTTAAGTCTTCGGGATTCGTGGCCATGGTCTGTAGCCACAAAAGGGGTCCATGGGGAAGAAAAAGATGAGAACCACTGCTATACAGCATACATCCAAACATCTAAACCAATACAGTACGATGAATTTCTTAGCATAAATAAATAAATAAAATTGGTACATATTTACCTGTGGGAAAAAAGGCAGAGTTTCTGAAAAAAGTACCACAGTGATCTTAAGTGATTTAGGCAAATTACAACTAATATAATTTCAAAGAAGTATTATTTTATGTGAGCTTCTTAACATTTTTATAAACATTGCATTCATTTTTTAAAATATTCTGCCAAATAAATAGGAAAGATCTTTTAATCTATTTATCTTTTTTATTCAATTAAGTTTTGCTTCTCCAAATATGAATATATTCATCTCCAAATATGAATATATATGCAAACTATACTCTATAAGCAGAAATTGGACAATATCCATTTATCTGTTTTCCACCCTCCCTCAAATATCTCATAGATTTTCATCCCTTCCTGCTGGAGATAAACATTTGCAGCAGGAAATCTTTAACAGTGGGGAAATGTGCACATATCTTTAGCCCAAGTTACATATACTGTAGTTCCAGCTTATACTATTTACACAAATGAACTTAATGGTCTAACACCAGCAATACTGAATAATAGCCATAGCAATAACCATTAGACTTAAGGCCCGGTCCCACTGGCCGACGGACGCAAAACATATGCATAAAGGACACAGTGGATGAACAAAATTTCAGGGGTGGCTCCCATTCCGTTGTCATCTGCTCCAAAAAGTGGTGAAAATTTGCATAAACAGAACAGAAAAGAACGGACAAGAAGGACGTGGGTAGTAGTAGCGGGGATGTTAAACGGATGTTCATCGGAAGCCTAGCGGATGAAAGCGGATGGAAGCAGATGACATTCCGAAGGGGTTCTGGGGGAGAATTTCAAAGCGGACACATAGCAGAAGGGGCGGATGCATAGCAGATGAAGCGGTGCATCACGGACGCTATAGGAAACAAAGGGGATGCCACGCGGATGTATATCAGATGCAAAGCGTTCACTGCGCATGCGGGGGTATGAATTGTGTCAGCTCTGCGGATATAAAAGGATGCAGGCACGCACGCAGTCAGCATACAGGGGAAAGACGTGCTGCCACATACATCTTGCAGGAAACACCATGGTTCGTCAGTAAGGCAAGAAGAGGAAGCTTTTGCCTACTCGTTCAAGCCCTGGCAAGAAAGCCAGAACCAGCATCCCACCCCTGGCACTGACTCTGAAGCTGCTGCTGCTGCTGCTGTGGTGCACCAGCCCAAGGCCTTCAAAGCCCGTCTGCTGAAGGCCCTGCTGTTCAAGCCCCTGAAGGACCTGCTGCTAAGCCCCTGAAGGCCCTACTGCTCAAGCCCTGCCAGAGGAGGAAGAGCAAGGAAGGAGAAGGGAGAGGGAACAGTACACCATTCCAAGGATCACAAGGATGAGGTGCTGGAATGGCTGAGGGAGAACGAGTACCTCTGAAGAAAGGGCCACAGAGTGTATCGGGACACCAAAAGAAGCAGGCAGCTTGGAGAGACAAGGCAGAGAGCCTGGGGTACACTGCAGAAGTACTCCTTGGATGGTGGAAGCACATGCATACCTGGTATGGCAAGCTAACCTCAAGAAATCCGGGCAGGCCGCTGTCAAGCTCACTGACTGGGAGATGTACATCATGGCCAAGTGCAGTTTCCTGGAGGGTGAGATCTGCCACTGAGGAGCAGTCCCTCTGAGACCCCTCTCCTCAGAGAGCCCACAGATAGCCAGTCCTCTTCCAGCCAGGAGCAGCTACCCTGTCCAGGCAGGTGTCTTCAGAGGCCCCATGGCAGAGACCCCCCCATAGCTGCACTCCCATGCCAGCAGCCTTGGAGGATCCCATGGAGGATGATGCCCTGCTGTCACAAATGGAGGAAGAGCAGCAGCCACCAGAGGCCAACACACCCCCATCCCCAGCTCCAGAGGATGCAGGTAGAGAGGCAGAGTGGAGGGCCAGGACCACAGTGTGCTGTTGGAGATCAGGGACACAATGAAGACCAGCACAGAACTTCTCTCTCAGCTGGTCCACAGTGACATACCATCCTCGGACCGGAAGCCCTTCATCACCTCTGTGAGCCAGACCCTGAGGGACCTGCCCAAGGCCCAGTACCAGGTGATGAAGCAGAAGATCACAGCACTTCTGCACAACCCTCAAGTGCCAGATGAAGCTGCTCCTACCCAGTCTAGGTCTGCTCCTCCACCCAGGTGATGTCACAGCCCTTCCATGGATTTCAACAGCCCTCACCTACCAAGGCTACAACTACCAGGACTTCCCACAGCAGAAGCAGACCTTCCCAGTCCAGCCCCGGTTCATCGCATGCCACAGACGCCACTCCTCACCCAGCTGCAGACCAGACAGCCCCACTACACTCCACCTTCCTCCACCCCACAGCCAAGCCCATCAACAGACAATCTGTCATCAGTATTGGGCCTGACATCTCAAGTCCTTGATGAAGGGCCTCTCAACCTCACGGAACTGAGTCAGCTCTTGGACAGCTCCTGAACACACCATCCCCTGTTGTACCCTCGGAGCCAAGCACGCCCAATGGTGCCTCAGACCAGCACTCAAGCCACAGCCGCCTCCACAGTCCCTGCCCGCTTAACAGATGAGACCAGGGACATGACTCAGAGTGACTGAGAACTTGTTAAGTTTATCTTTGCTTAAGACACTTTACTTGGTTCATTTTGCTTATTTAATACAGTCATAAAATTTACCTAAGAAAGTTAATAAAGGTTATCTTTGCTTAACACACTTAATACAGTTTACTTGGTTCATTTTGCTTATTTAAATAAGTCATAAAGTTTATCTAAGAAAGTTTATAAAGTTATCTTTGCTTAAGACACTTAATACAGTTTACTTGGTTTATTTGCTTATTTAATAAAGTCATAAGTTTACCTAAGAAAGTTAATAAAGGTTATCTTTGCTTAAGACACTTGGTTCAATTTTTTTACTTAATAAAGTGTTGTGAAAACTTTGAAAAATGGTTAAGCCTTTGCATGCTTGTGGGATAGATAGGATAGTTGTGGGATAGATAACACCTTCAGCGCAACTATAGTGGACTGTATGGTCCACCATCCTCGCGATCCAGATGATTTTTTTCTCCCTTTTTTATAGAAAATATCGGTTGTCCGCTAGGTGTCCTTCTACATACTCTAGACATACTCCAGACATCCTAAATATACAAGATACATCCCAATACAAACGTTTTGTCCATTTTTAATACTTTATATACGAGATGCATACGCTACATCCTTTCTATTTCCGTGCTACTAACGCTGTGTAGACATTCCGTGTACCTTTTGTCCTCCCTCTTCCATTTTCAGCTGCAGCAGTATGTGAGTTGAGGGATGCCAGAGGATGCAGAGAGGATACAGCGGACATTTAACAGATGATAATGGACATAGAAAGTTTGTTGCCCGTATATGTCGCGGATGTACATCGTACACGGCGGAAAGTTCATCCGTTCACAAAGTTTTGTGCAGCTCAAAATTTCTTGCGTGGATGAAATCTCAGTGGTGGATTGCTTGATGGATAAAGCGTATGAAACACGTATGCAGTGAGTACACAACGCATGCATAGCGTTCCAACAGATGGCAAGCTTTTTTTAAAGTTTTACATCCTCTTTGCATCCGTAAGTGCAGTGGGACCGGGCCTTTATATACCATTTCACAGTGCTTTACAGCCCTCTCTCAGTGGTTTACAGAGTCAACATATTGCCTCCAATAATCTGAGTCCTCATTTTACCTACCTTGGAAGGATGGAAGGCTGAACCAACCTTGAGCCGGTGAAGATCAAACTCTATTAGTCAGCAGAATTAGCCTGCAATACTGCATCCAACCACTGTGCCACTCCATTACTACAGTAACATTAATACAAATAAAATTAAACTTCCAGATATTCACAAGCATTTTAAGCCTCATGCCACTCATTACTACCAATGGAGTCAAGGATTGTTAATGCATTTGGGATCCACATTCAACATACTATTGCGAATAACATTTAAAAAGTAAATGATGAATTTAACAACATGGATAATTACATCACATAATATCTGTGAATTCTCTGAACATTTGTGGTGCAATGGCCCTCAAAAGGCTTAAATATTAAGAGTATATTTTTAAAAATATTTTATTTCTTACTACTGTTTGCACAGTATATTTAATATACCCGTTCTCTCCGAGGCTTCTCCAAAAAACACTAAGCAGACTCTTTGTCCTGACCAAACACCTTTTATTAAATGAATGTGAATTTCTTGCATTCACATTCAGCCAATGTCCTGGCAAACACTCCTTCAAGGGTATAATTAGGAGCTCAAACCTTATCTGGAAAGCTGCCTGGTAAATATTTCCAAACACAGTGCTTACAGAAAGGGCCTAGCACAGAGTCTCTAGGATACACAGACAGATCTTCACAATGATTGAATGAACAAATTGTTTCCAACAAAAGCCCCCTCCTCTTTTAATCCTCTTTTAATCCTTATGGAAGGGGCTATTCATTGTCAACCTGTGGCCTTACTCTCACGTCAACCCTGAGTTTGTAATTGTTCTTTCATTTTGGCAGCTCTGCTCATGTGCATGCTGGGAACTGGTTCCAGCTGCTCCCCCACCTCACAGCTGTCCAAGCCCAAAGGCAGCTGATGACTGCCAGCCTGCCCTGGTGCAGCCTCTGCCTCTGATGCAGATCCCTCATCCTAGTCTTCCTTAGCCTCCAGGACTGGCCTAGGTTCCTCCCCAACCTCCTCACTGTCTGACTCTGCTGCCAGCCTCTGATTGGCCAACTTTTGCTTTGCAATAGATGCTTCCTTCATTACTTGCAGATCCCATGTGACCTAAGCATTAGCAAACACACTACTTTTTATATGTAAAAGTTTGAAGAAATATTCTGAAGACACCAAAAATCTCCTGTCACCAAACAAAACTCTTTTACAGGGGCTTCTGATAACAGCCAAAAGAAGAGGCCATGCATCAGGTTCTCATGGATCAGAATGGAGACTTAAAGATACAACAAATGACAAAAAACCATGCCTGTCATAACCTGTCAACATCTCAAGATGCAATTACTGTGTTTCTCCAACAATACGGCCTCCACCAATAGGAAGGCCCAGCATGATTTCTAGGTATGAGGTGAAATTAAGCCCCGCCCCTAAATTTAGGCCTATTAAAACCGTGGGTTTCCCCACCATTTCTCATATCGTTCGTTAGAACTACATGAGGTGAAGAGAAAACTTGCCTTTAGGAGTGCCCTGCAGTTAGCCTAGGCTGGAATAGCCTGATAGCCGATAGAAGCTCTCTTGAAGGCAGAGTCACCTGCCACTTCAATCGACCGGTAGAAGAGGCCTCGGGGCGAGCGTACACATACACTCTCCTCACCGCGAGGCCGCTTCATCTGCCGATCAAAAGCTCCCTTGAGGAAACAGTCCCCAGCTGCTTCGGTGTGAGGTGTGGCTCCCCAGCAGCTGGGGACTGTGTCCTCAAGGGAGCTTTTGATCAGCATATAGAAGCGGCCTCGTGGCGAGTGGAGTGTGTGTGTGCGCTCGCCCCAGGCCACTTCTACCGCCGATCGAAGTGACTGTTGACCGCACTTGGGGAGCTCTCATTGCTGGAAAGAGACTGCCCTAAAGGTGAGGAAAAGGGGCAACCATGCCTCGCCATGAAGCAGCTGGGGACTGTGTCCTCAAGGGAGCTTTTGATTGGCATATAGAAGCGGCCTTGCGGCAAGGGGAGTGTATGTGTGCGCTTGCCCCAGGCTGCTTCTACCAGCAGATCAAAGTCACTGTTGACCACACTTGGGGAGCTCCCATCGCCGGAAAGGGACTGCCCTAAAGGCAAGGGGAAGGGGCAGCCACGCCTCGCCCCAAAGCAGCTGGGGACTGTGTCCTCAAGGAAAATTTCGATCGGCAGATAGAAGCAGCCTCACGGTGAGGGGAGTGTGTGTGTGCGCTCGCCCCAGGCCGCTTCTACCGGCCGATCGAAGTGGCTCTTGACTGCACTTGGGGAGCTCCCATCACCAGAAAGAGACTGCCCTGAAGGCGAAGGGCCTGGGGCAACCACGCCTCGCCCCAAAGCAGCTGGGGACTGTGTCCTCAAGGGAGTTAGCTCTCGAATGGCAGATAGAAGCGGCCTCGCAGCAAGGGGAGTGTGTGTGTATGCTCGCCTCATGCCGCTTCTACCAGCCGATCAAAGTGACTGTTGATCACACTTGGGGAGCTCCCATTGCTGGAAAGGAACTGCCCTAAAGGCAAGGGGAA
Organism: Laticauda laticaudata; assembly: GCA_004320025.1. Classification (NCBI taxonomy): domain Eukaryota; kingdom Metazoa; phylum Chordata; class Lepidosauria; order Squamata; family Elapidae; genus Laticauda; species Laticauda laticaudata. Next base: position 10,523 of record BHFT01032211.1, read on the forward strand.
GGGGCAGCCACGCCTCACCCCAAAGCAGCTGGGGACTGTGTCCTCAAGGGAGCTTTCGATCAGCAGATAGAAGCAGCCTCGCGGTGAGGGGAGTGTGTGTGTGCGCTCACCCCAGGCCACTTCTACCAGCCGATCGAAGTGACTGTTGACTGCACTTGGGAAGCTCCCATCGCCAGAAAGAGCCTGCCCTAAAGGCGAGGGGACAGGGGCAGCCATGCCACGCCCCGAAGCAGCTGGGGACTCTATCTTCAAGTGAGCTTTCAATCAGCTGATAGAAACAGCCTCGTGAAGGAAGGAGGAAATTAAATCACCCCCGAGGTCAAACAAAAATAAGGCCTGGCCTTATTATGTGAGAAACACAGTATTAAGTTTCCTTGCTAAGTCAATTGAAATATAAACATACTTCAGAGATATTGCAGATTCAGTTCCAGATTCTTGCAATAGATATTGAAATAAAGTGAATCACACAATTTTTTTGTTTTCTAGAGTATATAAAGGTTATGTTTATGTTATACTGTACTCTATTAAATATGCAATAGCATTATGTCTTAGAAAATGTATATTCCTTAATTAAAAATACTTCATTGCTAAAAATGGTAATCATCATCTGAATCTTTAGCCAGTTGTAACATTTGTCTAACCAATTAAAGACAACAATCACTGGTTGTTTTTCCTTTTCACCTTGTGGAAGGGAAACACCACTAGAAGTATATATCATATACTATCCTTCACTTATTCTCCATTAAAGATGTTAAGGGCAGCAGTGATATAGCACTAGTATGAACCCAGAGCGGGGCAATTTATGTTTGCATAATTCTCTGCCAACTCAAGGACTGGGGGTCAATGAATGGTAATGTAATAATGTATCATTGTATTGAAATATCTTTTTTTTTCCTTCCGTTTAGCAGTGCCTGAAAAGTTGCTGCAGTTTTCTTGGCAACATTTCAGAAGTTGTCTGCCATTGTCTCCTCCCGGGGTGAGCTTCAAATTTTTTAGCAAGGGGCTTTCTGCCCTAATGACTGGCTGGGTGGGCATGGCTAGGTGGTCATGTGATTGGGTGGGTGTGGCCAACTTGACATTGCTTCTCTGCCCTAATTACCGAAAAAAAGATATATACAAAAAAGTTGTTTATTATTTTGTTCATTTAATACTTAAATAAAAGACTGGATAAAACCAGGCTTAATAGCAGTGGCTATGAGAGGGATCTTAAGGCTAGGTCCCACTGGACGACGGATGCAAAATGTATGCAAAAAGGACACAGCGGAGGAGCAAAATTTCGGGGGTGCTCCATCCGTTGTCATCCGTTCCAAAAAGTGGCAAAAATTTGCATAAACAGAACTGAAAAGAAAGGAAAAGAACGGACAGGGTAGGATGTAGTGGGGATGTTAAACGGATGTTCATAGGAATCCTAGAGGATGTATATAGGATGCAAACCGTTCACTGCTCATCCTTTCTATTTCTGTGCTACTAACGCTGTGTAGACGTTCCGTGTACCTTTTGTTTCCTCCCTCTTTCCATTTTCAGCTGCAGCGGATGCGAGTTGCAAGGATGCCCAGAGGATGCAGTGAGGATACAGCGGACGTTTAACGGATGATAAACAGACATAGAACGTTTGTTGCTCGTATGTCATGGATTTACATCTTACACAGCGGAAAGTTCATCCGTTCACAAAGTTTTGTGCAGCTCAAAATTTCTTGAGTGGATGAAATCTCAGTGGACGGATGCTCAAAGGATAGAGCGTATGAAACACGTATGCAATGAGTACACAACGGATGCATAGCGTTTTCCAGCGTTTTTTAACATTTTACATCCTCTGCATCTGTTGGTGCAGTGGGACAGGGGCTTTAGAGTCTTAGTGGAGTTTCTGGTGAGTTACATAATTCTTATTATTTGGGAATTAATCCCCTCAGAGGCAAGTGCTGAGTGGATTGTTTATAACACTTTTATGAGGTGTGAAATGCTCTTGGCTGAATGCCCAGAAGCTCAGTTAAGCCTATAAAGAACTTTTCCTTGCTGCTTGTCTTTTTGAGGCTATTGGGGGCTCTCTGAGCCCTGCAAAATCTTATCTGGGGGATCTCCCAACCCCTGTGAGCCCCCAGCAGCCCACCCCTGCCTCCTCTTTAGGGCTGAAAGTGACTAGCCCCAAGTCACCAGATGTCTTTGAGTCTTAGGCAGGACTAGAATTCAGTCTCCCAGTTTCAAGCAAACTGGCTCTCCACTAAAAAGATATGTTGTACCATAACTGAGAAGATGAAGCAAAAGATATATAAAATTAAAAATCTGGAAAAGCCCATAAACTACAGTCAATCTGTATTTGCCTGGTCCTCTCCTTTTTCTTTCATTAAGTAGGACTCCATTTTTAATTTTTTGGGTGTACATTTGTATTAAACTAGGAAGGGAAAAAGGAAAAGGGTATCTTTATTTGCAGTATCCCTTCTAAAGAAGATGGTTGTGTTCACATAAATGACAAGAGGCTGAGATCACACAAAAATCTTTTTTGGCTCAAAACAGAAGCCCAATATACTCAAAGAAACCTTAGATTTCCTTTTTTTTTTTTGCCCTCTTGCTCCAAGCCCAAATCTGTTAATTCCTTTTAGTGTACCTGGATCAGTGTTTCTCAACATCTGGCTGGGGAATTCTGAGTGTTGAAGTTCACATATCTTAAAAGCTGTTGGGATTGACAAATATCCACAGAGAGAGAGAGGGAGGGAGGGAAGGAGAGGGAGAGAGACTTTGTATCAACTTGACTCTTCTGTGCAAAACCAAGTCAAGAAATGGAGAAGAGGGAGTCAAGCTATTCTCCAAAGCACCTGAGGGCAGGACAAGAAGCAATGGATGGAATCCAATCAAGGAGAGAAACAGCTTAGAATTCAGGAGAAATTTCCTGACAGTGAGAACAATTAATCAGTGGAACAACTTGCCTACAGAAGTTGTGAATTTTCCAACACTGGAAGTTTTTAAGAAGAGACTGGATTACCATTTGTCTGAAGTGGTATAGGATTTCCTGCCTAGGAAGGGGGTTGAACTTGAAGACCCTTCCAACTCTGTTATTCTATTGTTCTATATAATGGTCATAACATGGGCACTGTGGCTTGAGTAAACCCTCCTTATGCAAACCAGGAGTTAACTGATATCCAAGTCTGACATTTTATCCCAGAGAAGAAGGGGGGAAAGGGGGCAACCTCATGTCGCTGGAGTGACAAGAGGATGGAACAAGCAACCCAGACCAGACCAGCATTCCGGGAACAACTGCCCATGGACCTTCGTGCTTGGCCACTCCCCTGAAGTGGCCGGAGGTCTGGCAGGCACATGGGTCAAGGTTTATTTATTTATTTAAATTGCTTACAAGATAATAGGTATAAGTAAAACATAGTTATGAATACATGGATACATATAAGAAAAATTGAAAGAAAATAAAAGAAACAATAGGACAGGGACGGTAGGCACATTGGTGCGCTTATGCACGCCCCCTACAGACCTCTTAGGAAAGGGGTGAGGCCAATAGTAGACAGTCTGAGGTTAAAGTTTTTGGGGTTTGGGGAAGAAACCACAGAGTCAGGTAGAGTATTCCAGACATTGACCGCTGAAGTCGTATTTCCTGCAATCAAGTTTGGTGCGATTAACCTTGAGTTTGTATCTATTGTTTGCTCTTGTATTGTTGTGGTTGAAGTTGAAGTATTCATTGACAGGTAGGACATTGCAACGTACGGTGGATTGAACGCGAGCGCTGCCCGCTTGAAGACCTTGAAAGTTCAGCTCCGTTTCCGCGGGAATTTCTGCTTCTCCGCCAGAAAAGCCCAACTTTGCAAAGTAAAAGAGAGAGAGAGAGCGCGCGCAGGGAAGCATTCTATTATCTGTTTGAACCTCGCCTTCTCTTGCACTTTATTTTCCTTTTTTTGCAGTAACCATTGCAAGCCTTAAAAACCCTCCATCTCGGGAGACCCGCTTGCAGCGACAGAGGATTGACCCTTCAGCCGCCTGAACCCGACCTGCCCATTTTCTTTCGCAATTTTATCTTTTGCAAGTGCGCCCCCACACTTTTTTTTAAGCTTTCCCCCCCCTCCCGCCGCCCTTCCTCGTTCTCCGTCCTTTGATTCGAAGGCCCGCCTGTCCGTCAGCAGCTTGACTTTTTGCCTTTCCCCACCTTCCTGATGATGGAGGGTTGGCGCCCCGCCTTCTTCCTCTGCTTTTGTCCAGCCTTTTGCAAGGAGGCTCCGATTGGGTCGATGACGTGCTTGTCCTGCTTCAGATCCAATCGCAGCAGGCTTGCTTGCCAACGAGCGAGCCGGGAACTTGCAAGTAAGTGTGCGACCGTAAAGAAGGGGGAGCGCAGTAGCTTTTAGGGAGGGCCGGGAGGTTCGTGGGAACGCGCCCGGGCTTTCATAGCTCTGGGAGAGCAGCCAGGATTGGCTCCGAAAGTGCGGGAGAGAATCACCAGGGGGACTTGCTGGGAATGGAGGGGTTTGGGGAGAGGGGGGGTGTACCCCAGAGTTGATGTTTCTAAAATATATTTTCCAAACACGCGCAGGAACCCCAGATTTAATGGCCCCGTGGGACAGAGGAAGAGGCTTGTCATCACGGACCCAGCCTGGGAAGCTAATGGTTATAGGCTGGGTGGTTTTATGAAGAGTGCCTGCCATCCTCTGCATCTCCTTCAGAAGCAGGGCTTTGAAAGGAAGAGATTTGGGTTCCTGATCCCTTTGCTTTTCGGATTTTTGCCATGCACGATTTGCAAACCTCCCAACTTCTACTTAAGGAAATTCCCATCTAGATTGGTGGGAACCAACATGGAAGTAACCAGGGTTACAAAAGGAACTCAAACAATTATAGACTAGCTTGCTGAAGCTTGTGTCAGCTCCATTCAACATAGTCCCTTTGACTAGGTAATGGGAAAATAACTGGGGAGCACCAGTTTATAGAAAAGCATATTGGACAAAAGCAGTTTTCTTTTGTGTGTGTGCATCTGATCTCTGTCTGTCTATTTATCTGTTTCTCGTTAATACACACCATCATGCCAAAGAGAGAAAAATAATTTGATACAACAGGCCTAATTCTTTTTTTAATGTACGGATGGAAAATTTGAGTCCCCAACTCAAACGTTTAAAATGTAGGATTACTTGTGGATTGTCTATATTATATCAAGCCTCATATGCAGGCATTTAATTAGTTGTGTTTTGAGGCAGTTGTTTTTTCAGGATTTATTATCTTGTTAATTATCTACATTAATTTATGTCCTTTTAAAATTTAGATGCCTGCAGGCAAGGCTGGGTGAAGACAATGGGTATGGTCATGTGGTGGATCTAATAACTGCTGAATCTAATAACTGAACTTAAACATTTACATGAAGATAAAATTGCAGTGATTGCAGTGGTGGTCCTAAGCATATTGACTTGGAAGAATAATAACTTACTTCATTTAAGAATAATTTTTGAATTATATACAATATCAAGGATAAATACTATGTGAATACAATTCTCTTATAAAGTCAAATTGCATTACTGTATTTCTCTTTCAGTTCAGGAAAGGGCTTCAGGCTTGTTCATAGTTACTCCCAACTGTTGAATTGTAGAATTTTAATGTGTGTAATTCTCTTTGGATTCAAGTAATGAATATACTATAGAAGCTAACTCCATAGAGCACAAAATTATTCTTCTATTAAATGTGATGTGTATACTTTAAAAAAAGTTTTGAGTGTGCATTTCTTTGAAAGCAGCATATTAAACATAAAAGTAGTATTGTGTTTATACAATTGGGCCTACCAAACAAGGAACCCCCAAGAATAATTGGTAAAATTTGTTGTATTTGTAGAATGTTAATGTTTGGCTTCCCTTTTGACAGCAAGGACATAAAGAAGAGAATGGCTGGTGACTATGATTTCTTAAAAAGTCTGCAGAATAACTTGCAAGAACTGAACCACCTCTGGGCAAAATACCTAACATCAAGGAAAAGTCTATCGTCTGTTGAGATTAAATCGTTGTTTTGTGATCAGTAGCAATTGTCAGGGGAGAATATGAACATCCAGTCATTTGCTCCTCGAAAGAGTATTCGCCATCGTAATCCATATTGGCCTGATGAAGAAATACGGACCTTCATTGAGATCTGGGGTGATGACCAAGTCCAAGTCTCACTGGCCACCAACTTTCGCAATGAGGCGCAGTATGAGTGGATCTCTGATAGGATGCGAGAATATGGCTATGACCGGGATATGAAGCAGTGTCGCTTGCGTGCCAAGGAGCTTCGGCGAGGATACAAGGCAATTGTTTGTGGAAATAACTCTTCTGTGAGCGGTCAACGTGCCTTGCCATTTTATGATTCCTTGAACAGTTTCCTGTGCATGCACAAAGGTCTTGTAGCGTCCAAAGTTTCTCTATCTATAGATAGGAGGAATCGTGAAGTCCAAAAATTGAGCTTGGAGCAAGAAAAAAATGAAAAGCTAAGTGTTGTCTTGGTTTCTGATGATGAAGAATCATCCATCCCAGAACCTACAGATGACTCCAATGGCTATTTTCAAGATGCACAGATGGATTCCGAACCTGTAAATGCCCAGTCTCCATGTGAAGAATGGGAAGCGCATGGAGAAGATGGCCTTCTTGTGGGAGATGTGGCTTCACCTAGTTTCCCTAATACAAGAGGAGATGGTCATTCCATCAGTTCAGGTGAACATTAGGAGTTAGCACCAATTTCAGAAAGATGGCTAAATTAGGGGAAGCTGTACTTATTTTTTTTAAAGTGGGTAGGGAAACATTATCATTTAACATTGCATCAAATTCACTGACCTAAGTGCACAAGCTTTGATAATGGCTTACTTATTGAAGTGTTTACACCTGTTCAGAGGTTGTTTCTTTTCCTAATTTGACTTGCCCCAAGATTAAATGTCACTGAATTCTAAATGTGGATTGTGTTTGATCACTTGATGACTTCTATTCCTTTCTTTCAATGTAGGCCCATCCGGCACTTTTTCCAGGGCATCCCTGGTTGATGCTGACAGAATAAGCAACAACCACTGGAATAGGAAACAGCGGAAACAAACTCAAACTACTTCAGACATAGTAGATGCCATTTCCCAAGTGGGTGACAGACTAGTAAATGCTCTATCTGATTTGCACTCAAAACATAGTGAAACCTCTGAACTTGCACAGAGTAGAGCATGTGATTCCCATAAGGAAGAATTTACCCTACTTGCCAATCATGTAAATCAGGCTGCTCAAAACGTGGACAAATTGATTGCTCTCATAGAGACGTCTACTAGGCGGATAGCAGATGCCATGGACAGACAGACAGTTGCCTTGGAGAATCTGGCACAGTTGTTTGCTGCAAGAGCACCATTAATTTCAGTGCCCTTGGCATCCCAGGAGCAGTCTGTGATGGTGTCTTCTCCCAGAATTTGTGTATCGGTCCCATCACCCCCAGCGGAATCATACAATAATGTGAACACTTTAAAAGAAAATTGTACTTCTAATCAGAAAGCACAAGATTTGCCTGCTGAAGACTGTCAACCAGTGGCAAAGAAAATAAAAGCAGAAGACAACTTAATATAATTTGTTCAAAAATCCTCAGATGTTCTGTTCTTCTGTCATAAGATGAACAGTCATCCTTATTTGTTCATTTTTCCAAAGACAGTTGGGGGTGAAAATTGGGAAAATGAATGGTATAAGAAATATTGTAGCTCATTTATTTTTTTTTAATAAAAAGATTTGTAGCTAGAGCAATATATTTGTAGATTAATTTATATATAGTTTGGAAGGATTAATGCTGCCCATTGTGATAAAATTGTACAGTTCATTGGCATTCCATTCTGTAGTTTGATTTCTGTTCTGCTTAAGTATGCAACAGGCTGCTGTCCTGTGCACACTTACTTAGGCATAAGATACTTAAGTTTTATTTCAGATTGTGATTGTGGTCAGCATATTGGCTTTGGACCTAAAGAACATAGCACAGCCATGAACATATGATGGTTTTTAGCAGATTCTACTGAGGCACATTTTTTTTAATCTCTAGATGGGTAATACAAATTGCTTACATCATTTAGTGATTCAAAGATAAACCATTTTTAAAAAGTTGTGAATCATTATGCATATTTTCACTGGCATAGAAGATAAGAGTGGAGAACTCTGTGTGTGTGTGTTTGTGTGTGATATAAATCCTATTATTAAATCAATAAGAGATGCTACTATTATGCTATTTTTTTTCTCCCTAATTTCACTGAAGCCATTTGCCAGGTAAATCAATTGGCAGCACAAAATTTTCTCCCATTTTTTTACATACAATATAACTTTCAATATAATTGTGCTGCTTTTGCAAGATTGCAAGCCAAGCTCCTCAAAGTGATGTTCATGCCTCTTGTACTTAGAAGCTGAAATAAAGCCAAATGCATTGGGAAAGGAAGCATAGGAAAATTCTCACTTAAAGCCACTTCACTATAATCCCACAAGTTCTGTGCTATTAAAATTCTTGTCCTGTTTTAAAGATGAGAAAACACAATCTCATTAATTGTTGGACACCAGCTCCCATCAGCAGCAGCCACCACATGCTATGCCAGGGCTGTTGAGAGATACGTTCAAAAGCATTTGAGGAACCAAGTAACTTTCTCACCTGGACTGAATTCAGCATTTGTTTCTAATAGCAGCAAGCTAGGTATCTTGGGCATTAAATCACTAGGAATGACAAACATCTGACTTCTGCGGTGGATATAAAAAATCTATACACCCCTGTTAAAATGCCAGGTTTTTGAGATGTAAAAAAAGTCAGACTAAGATAAATAACTTGAGAATTTTTTTGACCTTTAATATAACATATAAGCTGTACAATTCAATTCAAAAGCAAACAAATCTTTTAGGGGGGAAATAATAAAAACGAACAATGACGTGATTGCATAAGTGCTTAAATCTGTGAGTGCAGACTTCACAGTGCTGCTTCACCTATTTCAGAGCCTCTTCACAGAACCTAATTGTGATTAAGTGAAATAAGTAAATGTAATCTATCATCCTTTAGATAATGGAGCCATGATTAATACATTAATCTTGTGATTAATACAGTATAGGTAAGCATGTTCTTTTCAAATACACTCTCTTTTCCTTTTGATTTTGTTTCCTGGGGCTAATGAGAATCAAGCCAACAACATCTGGAGGACACAAGATTGGCTATCCCTGACTTTCCTCATAAATGGGAAAGTCATTAAAAGCTGCTGGGAGGGGGTTTCTGAATTCGAAAAACTCAGAAAAAATTCTTAAGAAGTGATAAGAAATTGTCACTTCTTACCAAATGACAATATCAAGGCCTAATTAGTGTCCTTTTTTTCCAGGCAAATAACCCCAAGTAAAGTTCTGGCTTTTGTTGTTCCTTTTTCAAATAAGATGCCAAAGTTGCTTTCAGAAATTTGGCTCCTTTTGAGGAAAATAATGCAGTCCACTTCCCTTTCCTTCTACAGCTTTTTGGTTATGTGCTATTCCTCTAGCCCCCCCCCCCCTTCTCCCCACCCAAAAANCCCCCCCCCCCCCCCTTCTCCCCACCCAAAAAAACACTATTCAGCAATAGTATGATAATTAGATTTAAGAATAATTGTCCACTGATGGAATCTTTTTCCTCATCAGCCTATTGCCTGACAGGGATGGGGAAGATCATTGATTTTATCCAAATATGCCTCTCAGCAGAGTGCATCTTCATTTTTCCTCTGGCATTGGAAACACTTTTTGAAAGTCTAGTTTCCATATGTGAAGGAACACCTTCAAATGTAACCCAAACATGGATTCTCTACGACTTTAAAGATTAAATGCATTCATTTTAATGTGATCATTCAAACACTCCTACTTAGATGTTGTCTCAAATTTGTTTGAGCAGGCCATTTTTGTTGCATTTCAGGTGTGTGTAGATCGTTTAGTCTAGGTCTAGGATCATAGTTTCCTTTAATTGGCATGCTGAAGATTGTTCTTGAAGAAGTGACGAGAACGGGAAAGAAAACAAAACCTTTAACGTATAGTAAAATGAAGTGGATGTACATTGGATATGATTGCATATATTCTTTTCCTCTGTCACCTTAGAAAAATCACAATTTGGCAGCAATTTTCGGAGGCATTCAGTTTCATGCAGAATTGTTGCAGGGCTGCGTGTGGTTCTGGGGTTTGGGATTGTGTAATTTGGATTAGAGAAAAATTGGAGTTATCAGAAAGATTGCAAGCGTAGAATGCTTTTCAACTGGTTGTTTCCATCCCTTATCCTCCAGATATTTCCCTGAAGACTTATTTAGTATCATGTGATGAAAGTCTTTTGATACCTCGTTTGCAAGGCAGGGAGGAAAGGGGCTGCTTTTTTTTTTTTTTGTAGGAGTATTTCCCTTATAATTTGTGCTTCTGGAAATTTTAGGTTATCCTTCGCAACTTGATGATTTCTCTTTTGTATTTGTCATTGGTTTCATGTTTATTATAGTCTTGTTGGCACGGACTACTTGAATGTATTATTGGAGAGAGTTAGAGCTATAGGGGTGGGTGTCATGCCCCTGGTGGAGACTGACTCTGAGGAAGAGGAGGAACAGCCAACAGGGAATGGAAGTGAGCCTGATGAGATTTGAATTGCCAAATTGCAGGCAGCCAGCAGGCAGCAGAAGTAGCGTGCAGTACTGGATTCTAACCACTGCGCCACCAGGGCTCACTCATAAACATATAAATATATTTGCACACAGTCACTTCTATTTTAAAAATTATATCTTTTTTCTCCTCAAATACTGTTCATAACCGGGATCTGACATCTATTACATAAACTCAGGGTTATACATTTTCTATATGTTTATATAATATTTTTCGATTTAGCTTTCAGTAGCTTTCACCATTTTTCTATGCCTGATCTACCAGTAAAGTTGAATAGTACAAATTGAAATAAAATAGCAAATTAGTTTAGTAAGATCAGTTCATATGTTCATTCCAAAATAAGCTATTTAGAAATTTTGAGTTTTGTTGCACATAGACCAAATGGTTTGTAGGACTGTGGTTTCTAGTCTGAGGCAAGTTACTTAAAATATGTATATAGGGAATGACCAGAATCAATTAAAAACAATTCCACTGCAATTGATGTTGCTTTTCTCTTTGATTTATCAAAGGAAGAAGAGCAGTGACTGATCTAAATATTTGTGAAGTCAGCCTAGGGATTTCAGTTAAATCCCATAAAAAGTCATGCTTCTAAGGGAATTAATAACATTTATTTGGGATATAAGTGCAATTAAATCTACACAATTCCCAACCACAGCAGTATGATTTTGTGCAAGTAATAATCTACATTAAAGGACTTAAATTAACATACTGCTAATAAGTGATAAGATGTTATTTCATAGCAGTTTATCAGAGCATTGATTCAGTTCCATTTCTAATAGTAAGGGTTAATGTTCATTAAATTTGAAAGCTTAAAAACCTTTATCAGAACAACCTTTAAATATAATTCAAAAATCACTATTTTAATCCATGTAGACTGTCAAAGTATATATGAAGCAGACATGGTTATTACAACTTTCCCTGCTGCAGCATGCTTTCATTTTTTGTATCAAATTTACTTTTCAGTCATGTAATATGCAGTTAGGCCAGTTCATTTTTAATGACTCAAGTCATGGCATTTCTGTATGTCGATGGAAAGTGTTTCTGTGATTTATGATCTGGGGGTTTGGGGCTGGGAGTTTTCTCAAGAATCTAATACTAACCAGTATTGACAAACAGGTGGGAATATTCTTCTCCTAGCCACTTCAGTTCACTTATCTCCTCCTCCTCCTCCTCCTCCTCCTCCTCCTCCTCCTCCAGCATACAAGAACAAAGGTGATGTAAATGCTGAAATGGGCAGGATTGTGCATCTTTTACCTGTTGCCCTACCTGTTTGTTGTCTCCACTTATGTGTTGCACAAAATTTAAAGCAATTGAGGCAAATAGAAGGTAAGGATGTCAATCATCTATGGCATCCTTCCAGATTTTTAATTTTCTGACTTGAGCTGGCTGTCCCAGGCTTTCTCTAGTATATCAAATGTGGAAAGAAGAGTTGTTTTGCTAAGCCAAGAGTGTGTGCAACAAGTTTTTCTTCATTTTACTAATGCTTGTTCTACCAAAAACAATAATATATAATGTATCCCAGTCAAAATAAAAAGATAAATTTCCAGATAATACTTTACATTTTGGAATGAAAGGAAATTGTTCCTGGTTATCTGTAAGTTAGGTGTAGGTGTAGACCAATGGTCCCCAACCTTTTGGGCACCAGGGAGTGGTTTCATGGAAAGAGATTTTTCCACAGACTAGAGGGGGCGTGGTTTTGTGTGCTGCCCGCATTTCATGCATACGCCTTCACTTGTTTGCACGGCCTACTTTATGGCATACTGCGGACTGATACTAGTTCACAAACCAGGGGTTGGAGACCCCTGGTACAGACCACAAAGATTTAGAAAGGTACATTTGTTTTTAAATTGTTTTTAAAGATAGCTCTTACTGACCTAACTAGAATAAATACGCTCTGCCAGGATGGCCTGCCCAGCAGAGTGTAACTAATTGACAGGTTGTGCTTTATCCAAAACACTGAGTCAGTCCATCTCCTCAAAAAGGTCAAATGGTTCAAGAAAAACTAAAATTACACCCACCACCCCCAATTTAAGTTTAAAAACTCAAGAACATCACTAGAGACAGAGCAATTTTAATTTTTTTCTATCTCTTTGCAGCCATCTGTTTTGGCTGAATCCAGAACAGGACATCATTTCAAATTTTCCTTCATGTAGGATTCAGCTAATCCAAACTAAGAACAGATAGAACAGAACTATTGGTGTATTACACTTGTTACACATCCACAATCCTACAACGTTAAAGAATATCCAAAGGTTCATAACCCTTCAGCCAAATTTAGCCTTTCAGTGGTATATTTGGGGCTGTACTCCAACTTTTTTTTAGGATTAGGGCAGACAAAGTGGATAAAGTCAGCCAAAAAAAGTAAAGGTGAGCTGATTTTAAAGTATAGCTTCTGTTGTTTCTGATATCTTAAGTCTTTTTTCCTTTTTAAAATTTTGTAACAGTTTTGGGAGGAATGCTTAAGACTACATTCAGGTTTTCTAGTGTCTGTTTCATAAACCAATTCACTTTTTTGTTGACTTCTGATGACCTTACGAATATGTTCATGAAGTTCTCTTGTGAAGAATACAAAAAAATGGTTTGCCATTCCATTCTTGGATTTTTAAATTTTTCAGTCTACATATGCTTTGCTGATAAGATCTGCCTAAACTCCAAGCCTAAACAAGATCATCCAGTACTATCTGCTGAGATGGTTCACTGTGTTAATAATGAAATAAATTACATAGTTGTTGTTTCTGGCACACAGTATTGAAAAAAATAAGGATTATCTATATATCTACTGAGATACAAAGTGTTAGTCCAGTAGCTAGATGATCATGAGACAAACTATGGAAGAACACATAGTTGACTAAAACTAACACCATACATATCGAACAATCATTAAATGTACACAGGCATTGTTTAATGCATGGCTAATGATACCTTAATTAAAAAGCCACTTAAAACATTTGTTTTGCAAACATGTTCAATAAAAGAGATCATGCAAAAATGAACAAGATGATGTTTCATTCCAGACTAGCAAATAATAATGATAGGCAAAGAACAGCTGGGAGGACATGGAAATGAGATCAAAAGATCAGTTACCAAACTACTCATTCTAATCTATGTAGGCATTGTAGACCATTATCTGATGATAATGTTCCTGAGTTGAGAGGAAAACAATCTGTCCTATTGTCTCCTTTCCAAAAATGAAGTAAAATTTGTACATAACATCTCAATTTTCGTAGTCCAAGCTCTGTCCATTGTTCTGCCGAATAAGGTCAGACAAGAGGGGAGAACCAGAGCATCCAACTGTTCATTCCATTTCTCTCCAATGATGAGAAAGTTTTCTTTTTGCAGCTGTTGTACCATCCGGGGGTGGGTGGGTGGGTATATATTTAAGGAACTTCAGAAAGAAACTACATTTGTACCCCTGCATTCTCCAAAGCACCTGTGGAGAACAAGAGTAATTTGTTCTCTACAATCTACTATCTACTATCAAAAGTAGAGATAGGGATGTTGGGTAATGTGATTTTAAAATGATGTCTACCAAAAGCCCTTGGCATGAATGAACTAGCATAATTATATAATTGTAATCAGGTGATATCTAATAATTCTGATATTACATTTTTGATGTTAGGGTGGGAACCTGAAATCTCTAGATTTTGCTGAACAACCACTATCTCACTGCTAGGAATGCTAGATGAGGCTCTTAGGAATTATGGTTTGGCCACTGCCAGAAAATTGTACATTCACATTCCTGATTTGTCATCTTCAATCATTCTAAATTTCTATCAATGAAGGAAGATAAAAGCATTGATCTGGAAGTTGTCTTGAATCACAAAGCCTGATATATACAAGGAAGTCCTCAAAAGTAATTGATGAAATGTCAATGGATTGGGAGAAATATCAGGAACAATGTGACTGGCAAAATTCTGTAAATCTAAACTCCACTAATAAGCCGTCTCACCCCTTTCCTACCACAATTGTATCAAATCACCCATAGGTTTAAAATGGTCACTAAGAAGACAGAAACTAACTTCAATAACCCAGGTGGAAGTGCATCTCGCAAAGCAAAACAAATCCTATGTGCCATTTGATGATAAATATATGAAACTCCTTATCTTTAGTTAATCATCAGTGGATATTACTGGAAATAAACCTTTTTGCACTGCTGATAGCAGTTAAAAGAAAAATAATCAGAACAGGGCTTTGAGACCCCAAAAATAGTTTAGCTATTATAAATTAACTGGCTTCCTGGGCTAATTTTGATTCAAGTGTAGGTAATTGGCACCTTCCACATATTTTGGACTACCATGTTCATTAGTTCCAGTCAGCACTTCGCTTTCAGAAAAGCAAATCAAAGAATTTTAAAACAAGAAAAGAAAAAAGGAATGAGTGTTGTGTTTGGAAATTGGAAGACTCCAAATAGCTAAAACTGATTGGCCAAAAAGGCCTCTGTCGGATTGGGCAATTACGCACCAATCTGATTGGCCCGCCGGACAGCGGGAATTCTAAAGAACTGTCATTGGCCGCAAGCCACGAGTAGCCGCTATAAGAAGGGCTGCCGCGGCTTCAGCAAACGTTCCACTACAAGTCACTATACTGTTTAATAAAGAATTGTTGTTGAGATACCGGTCTCGTGTACCTTATTGTCCAAACAGAACAAAACCAATCACTACACTTCATATTTTACTATTCCTCCAAATCATCCTTGGTAACATTCAACTCATACACAAAATACTGTTTCATACATTACCTCAGTTTTCCTTTGCATATTTATTTTGCTTTTCACCCTCATTTTCTCTATATAGTCAAACAATTTCAACATTTTGCTTTGGTACAGATAGTCCTCGGTGTACAATCACAATTGAGCCCAAAATTTCTGCTGCTAAATGAGACAGTTAAGTGAGTTTTTCCCCATTTTACAATCTTTCTTGCCACAGTAGTTAATTGAGTCACTTCAGTTATTTAGTTAGTAACATGGTTGCTGGGTAAATCTGGGTTCCCATTGACTTTTCTTGTCAGAAAGTCACAAAAGATGATTATATGACCCCGGGACACCGCAGCTGCCATAAATATGAGCCAGTTGCCAAGCATCTGAATTTTGATCACATGACCATGGGTATGCTACACTGATCATAAGTGTGAAAAACAGTCACAAGTCACTTTTTTCAGTGCCATTAACTATAAACTATAAATGGTCACTAAATGAACTGGGTAAGTTGAGGACTATTTGTATTCATATTTATTGTTACATTCAATCTGTATTCATCCAGCACCCTTTAATTCTGGATCCTCTCACTTGTTTTGACTGTACACACTCCTTAAGCATCTCATTCCTTTTGTTAATAACATTTTTAATTGAATTTTACAATTACAGAGGTAAAAAAATGAATATAAACTAAAAAGAATATTAACAATAACAACATATAAAAAACAAAAAGATAAAGGGGGTGAATGAAAAGGGTGCTTTCTAAATAATATAGACAGAAATAACTTCCCCCTTTGTCAAGACAAATATAAACATTTTCAAAAGCTTAACAGCTTCTCTAAGATTTCAACTAAAACCCTCTTCATCCCATATCTCATTTTATCTACTGACAATAAAACTTCATTTTTCAAACTTAATTAGAAATGTCCATTAAGAGCTAGCAAGAATTAACCATATAGACATTTTAGCGTTTAATTTTCATTATTCTTTCCCATAGTTTATATAATACTTTGTTATTTTCTCTAAAACTCTTTTTCCCATGTCACTCATATCTCTAAACAAATCTTTAAAACCTCACCATTCAAACTTAATCAATAAAAATTCAATTAAGAACTACTGGAAACAAGTTGAAAATATTAATCTTTAATCCCTTCAAATGATGCAACAAATTTTTCATTTTCTCATCTATTCTAATCATAATATCATAGCTTATCACTATCTCTAAAAATAAAATAAAATATTCTTCTTCCCATAAACAAATATTTAAGGTCTCATCATTCAGTCCTATTCAAGAAAAAATCATTAAAATCTGTTAGAAAATAGAGGATTATAACTTCAATCAAATAAGCCCACTTTGTAAACTTAGTTTTAATTTTTAGAGACTGAATTATTCCCTTTAAGTAATGTCCCAAAAGCTTTTTTTTCCTCTTTTGCTTTACTCATAAATTTCTTCATAGATATAACACACCTCTTTTCTAAGTCCAAAGTAAGAAAATTAGCCAACTCACTTTTCTGAATTAAGTTCCACATATCCCAATCTTTCTTCTGGTTTATTATTTGTGTGTCCCTTTTAATTGTTGAAGCCTTAGCAAGTTTAATTTGTTGGTGTTATATAACATCTTTGTCAATATCATTCTTATATACCAGGGGTTTTCAAACTTGACAGCTTTAAGACTTGTGGACTTCAAATCCCAGAATTCCTCCTCCAGTCATGTTAGCTTAGGAATTATGGGAGTTGGAAGTCCACAAGTCTTAAACTTGCCAAGTTTGAAGACCCTTGTTACATACTGTCAGTTTTCAATCCATATCCTCTTCTGTTAATTTAAACCCACTTTTATTGTAACAAACAGTCTAAAGCAGGGGTGTAAGACTCATGGTCTATGGACCAGATGTGTCATGCACTGGCCATGCTCAGCCCCGTTATGGCAAAGGGGGGAGAGTCATGATACTTCATGTGACGACAGCGTGACACCACGAGTTTCTCACCCCTGGTCTGAAGAGTAAGTTCCGAGTATGTTGTTGCCAAATATCCTTAAATTCTTTCACTAAATCTAATTTCTCCATTCTCTCTTAATGAGAACTCTCCTTTAATTATAATCTTTAATTCTTTCTGAATGTAACTAGACTTCAAGGTCACCTTTTATATGGCTTTCTTTGATCACATTTCCCAGGAAGCTATTTCTTACACTTAAACTCAATTCTTCATATATTTTAATAGAATTTTAAACAAACAATAAATATTCTTATAACTGTTTCAAAGTCAACCTGATCCCCAAGTTCATAAAATATTTCTAAAATGAACATGAAATGAATTGAGAACATACTAATTGTCCTTTCATTGTCCTAATTGTACTTCTTTCTAAATAAAAAAAATAGTTTAAAAATACATATACCTTCTTTTGCTGTGGATTATTTGAAACAAAAAATCACCAAGTGTACTAAAACTTATTATTCTGGAATTTGTTGGTGTCCAAAAGGCAATTTATAAGCCATTTCCAATAAAAGTGATTGAGAGGGGAGATGGGCAAATCTAGTGTCCTTATGAAAGAATCTGACTGAAACTTCTGCAAAACTGTTTTTCACAACTTCCAGAGCTCTAAAACCTGCTGGAGAAGTTTAGTTTATAATCCCATCATGGGAAACATCTGTAAGGAGGCCTCTGGGCAACCCCAAGTCCTGTTCTTCTATGGAGTGGTATTCAGGGAGCCAGTTTTAGGTGTCTCATTCCCACTGCATTCAATTTACCTGCATGTTTTTCCTCACATATCCTCTTCTTATTTCCCTATAACTGAGAAAACATACTTTTCTTTGTATTTTTAAATATTTTAAACAGGACCGAAAGGCTAGGTTTAATACGTAGTATACAGATAAAGAGATGGGGTGTGGGAAAAAGAGATCATTTATTGTATTTTAAGAGAAGGTTATAAGCTATAACTAACTTATAACAATATAACAATTTCTTGGTCCTTAGCATCAATAAGACCAAGGACCTTATAGTGGACTTTAGAAGGAACAGATCAGATATCCAGCCTTTGCTTATCGATGGAGACTGAGTGGAACAAGTGGCCAGTTTTAAGTTTCTGAGTGTTATCATAAAAGAGGACCTGACCTGGGGTTCTCCCATTGCAACACCGATCAAAAGAACCCAGCAGATATTATACTATCTGAGACTTTTCAGGAAACAACAACTGAATGAAAAACTGCTGATGACCCTTCTACCGCTGCACCACAGAGAGTATTTTAACTTACTGCACCTGTGTATGGCTTGCCAATTGCACAGTGGCAGATAGGAGATCACTCCAGAGGGTTAACGTCATTGCCCAGAGGATCATTGACTGCTCTTTCCCCTTTTTGGAAGAGTTAGAGTGCTCCCGCTGCCTTAAGAAAGTTCAAAACATTCTCAAAGATTCATCTCATCCTGGGCACTTTTTTTTGAACTATTATCATCTGGAAGAAGGTACAGGATAATAAAAACAAGGACAAATAGGCTGAAAAACAGCTTCTATCCCAGGGCAGTTACTCTATTGAATTCTACTGTATAGTGTAATGTTAATGCAATATCAGGTTTTCAATTCAATTGTATAGAATGTGAAGGATGTGTTTGTGTTTTATTTTTATAGTTACAATGTACACTGCATTTAATTTTGTTGTACAAGGTGCAATGACAATAAAGTAAACTAAATTACTATATTTCTTAATACTTGGGATGAAGAATGAAGTCATTTATTTATATGTTTTTTCTTTTTCTTTTCTATATTCTTACAGAAGAGGAAAACGTTTTATCAGCTGCTGGCTGAAGATTGTCAGCATCTCTCTTCCGCTTTGAAGTTGTCTGCTGTTGGTTTGCTGAATTCAAACCTGTTCTTCCTTCACCATCAGTCAACTGCTAAGCCTGTTAGGCTGCAATCCTTCCTGTCTGTTCTCCCACACAACTCTTTCTCCAACACACATTTTCAATCAAGTAATATAAGTGTTTCTCTGTTATAATTGTAAATCAGTTGTGGTCTAGTGCTCTTCAGGCTGCCTTAAAGTCCCAAGGGAAAAAACAAAGAGGAAGAAAAGCTCATACTGGCTACTATAAGGTTTTCTTTCCACATAGATGGACTTTATTTCTTTCTAATGCTCTCTTCCTTTTCTTGGTCTTCATTCAACCTCTAGCTAACTTTTGCTGCTGTTTTTCTTCTCCAAGGTCATCTCTATGGTTTTCCTACAGCAACCTAAACCTCTCCTAGTTGCTCTATTATCATCCCAAACTCTTTTTCTCCATGAGGGATCGTAGAAAATGAGCTGTTCTTTCTCTTCTTTATTTGCAGAATGGTAAGAGCACTTCACAGTGAAATATTTCTTCCTGTGTTTATCATCTTTTCTTCTCAAGAATGTCCCTGGGGAATAAAAATGACTTCAGGCTGAAGTGGGTACTGAAAAACAAATTAAAGTTTCTGTTTGAGTAGCTCCTTGGCAGCAATAATGTATTTGCATATCGCTATATTGTTTAGCTTCAAGCTGGAGATTACTGAAGATCCCTTGGCATAATATGCCAGGGCCAAACATTTATCATCCCTCATCAATTAGAAATTGTAATGTGTTAAAAACCCGATCTGTTTGTTGAGATCTTCAAAGATTGCCTGAAACTTTTTGATGCGTATGAGTTAGGCAGTCTCTCATTCTATAATGTTGGAGTAGTTTCATTGTTCTAAAACTGTCACTTTGAAATCTGTGATTAGAATATCCTGGGAAATTAAAATGCTCTGACATTATTTTGTCCTTGTTTTTAACTCTAATGTCAAACTTATGTGCATTAATTATTTTGCATGAAGCTTGACCTATTCATCCAGTGTAAAATCAAGAGGGACATTGCTGGTAGATGATGGTGTCTATCATATTGGAGGGAGAATTAGTGAATGCATCTCTAGTTTTGTGTGTAATGAGGATGTTATCCCTTCAGTCATGCCCAACATTTAGTGATTCTATGGGCCATGTCTCTCCACGTGTTTCTCATCTTGCACTACTTCTTTGAGTTTTTGTATGCTCTGCCTGGTGTCAGCTTTGTGTGTATTAGTTCTTTTGAATGTGGAGAGTAGTAGACATTTACAGTAGGTTGGTTGCAGAATCTGGTTTCCATATTAGTAACATTGCTCTGTTATGTCCAGTTTCCTGTGAGAATCTGTTTCAGGTTTAGGATTCCTGAGGTTTTTTTTTTTTTTAAATTTCAGCAGAAATACAGTTAAAAGCTTTGGAGAACTCTGTATAGTTAGTAGTCAGATTTTCTGGGCTTCAGGAGACCAGTACTGGTGTATTGATCAGGCTTTTGCAAATGTCTCCCCTCCACCATTTCAGCAAGTCTTTTTCAGTACAACAGTTCTTTGCAATGTTTGTAGAAATGATAGTCTGTGGAGAATGATTGGAGGTTTCCTGGAACATGTCAAATAATTGGTTGCTAGGGATTGCATTGTTTTTGTTTTATTTGTTTTTGGTTGGTCTGTCTTTTTGCTGTGTAGGGTCTGGATCAGACATCTGAACTGGGTGGTAGATGGTATCCAGCTCCATTGATTTGTTAATGAGCCAGAAATTGAACTGCTGGGCTTCTAGCTGTTTGCATACTCAATTATTCTAGTCCAATGTATGATTTGTATGAAGGGCATAGGTAGTTGTTAAGAATTTGCAATCCTGGTTCTTTATTGTAGGCATGACTTCTTTAATTCTTTGAAGCAGCTGCATTCTATCTGTTCTATGCAGTGCAGGTTACAATCTTGGTAAATTTCCCATACAGTGTTCTGTCTTTCAATTTGCAGTCTCTGTGTGGTGTTTTTGTAGGTTTCTGGTGTGGTGCCTAATGGATGGAGTAGGCTGCTGGTGAGTTCTGGGTTTGTTTGTTTTTTAATATATAGTGTTATATGTTATATTCTAGGAGTGCCTTTCTGTTGATTTCTTTTTCAGAGCACCTTTAAATGAAATGGGAGTGGGTCAATAATTTTGAATATATTTTGGAGGCGGTTGGCAACCCATGGGCCGGATATGTTGCGCATAGGACACACCTACCCTGGCTCTGCAAAGGCAAAACTACATTGCGATACATCACAATCCAGCCTGTGACATGATCAAGTTTGGTACCTGTGTAAATTTAAACCAAACCTTTAAACCCTAAAGGTAGTTTGATAGTGGTTGCAGCTGTTTATCTTCCTGGGATAAAGAGTAACCTTCTTCTTGAATGCATCAGTGAACCAGAGTCTACTGGAGTGGGTGGCCATAACAACTTTAATGAAATATATTTTGTTTTCCATTTTGCACGTAGCTCACCCAGAAAGCCAATCTGCCATGTTTTTGTATTAATCTGATACTGCTTCAAATAAATCTTCATTAAAATCTTCATTTAGTATTTCTGAACACACTCTCAAAATGTTCACTCTTAAAAATACATTCTGTATATGTATTGTATATGTAAAATACAATGTATCTTAAAAATATATTCTGTATTTTTAAGGTGACATATTTCTAAATGCAAATTAATATTTTTTTAACTTAGAACTGTAGGTGGTTAATTATATTCCAATTCATCCCTGAATCTGAAACATTTTGATACAGTCACCTCTTATCAGAATTTATAAGTATTCAACTGGGCATACTTCCAAGGCATTTTCTGTAGTTTCAGAGAATAATTATCTCCCTTCATCAGGATGTTTTCAAATAATTTCTGTTAACACTCCTTTTTATCATTACATTTATACAAATCTCTAGCTATCAAGGACATCCACAGACAAGCCTTTCCTTGTTTTACTACTCAGAAAAGTTCCTAAATAACAAAAACCCTACAGGACTCTTTTGAGTTTCAATTTTTTTTAAATAAATGAAAATGTTAGAATGGCAGTAATAAAGAACAACTCAAAGGCATCAACAGCTTTAAAAGGGTATTTGTGACTTTTTAAAGACTATAAAGTGGCTCCAGAAAGTGTAATTGACAATAGTGAATAGATGCCAACAATGGCCATACAATTACAATTATAGCTGCCACCATAGTAATGTGCACCAGTTAAGACAAGAATTATTTCTAGGTATATACTACACAGGGCTGAGAAAATATCATCTTGGAAAAGAAACAGAGCCTGAATCTTAGGAATGCAGCTAAGAGATACGTTTTCAGAATAGAGGAGAAAACAGTAGAAAAAGACTTAATAGTACTATTTTCAAACCAGATGTTGCAACTGACTGCACATGTCAACATGCAGAGACTTTAGCAACTAAGAGACTAGACTTTTGTACATGGTCCAAAACTCTAGAAGGATGCTTCTTGATGAAAGTGTTGCTCATGATAAAAGTGTGGCCATAGAAATGCAAATAACTTTTCAATTAAGGTTCACAGTACTTATCTTTTTGTAGACTTCCATGCCTCTTCCTAGTTTTGCAGGTCATTTGGGTCCCTGTAAGTTACATGATCTTTACAATACAGATCTGTTCCAAAACATTTGTTGCCACCATTTTGTGGCAACCCTGCCTTCTTTTGCGTTTGATCAAGAAATAGGAATTACAGAACCACATATTTTGTCATTCTTTGCTGATATGCCTTGTAACAGCAAGTTAATATATACTGCTTCATAATGCTTTACAGCTCTAAGCAGTTTACAGGGTCAGCATATTGCTCCCAACAATCTGGGTCATTTTACTGACCTTGGAAGGATGAAAGGCTGTGTCAATCTTGAGTCGATCAGAAGTGAAGTCATGGCAGTTAGCCTGCAATGCTGCATTTGAACCATTGCGCCACCACATACCTGCTGCCTTGGCCCTGTTGTGGTCCACCAACGGTCTGCAGACATTGGGGAGGAACACGGGCCAAACCTGGAGTCTGGGGAATGCTTGGATGAGGGATCTGCATCTGACACAAAGGTGCCAGAGCCATCTGACAGTTATGTGCTGACTCTGGAGCCTCCAGAATCTGACAGCAAGGCAGGGGGAGCCTATTCCCAGTGCACGCTCGCACAGAGCTGCCAGAAGGCAAGAACAGTTTAGACAAAAGGGGCAACTCGGGAGTAAGGCTTGGAGATTGGGCCCTCCCATAAGACATAAAGGAGGAGCAAAGGGACATGAGCCTTTTCAGGAAGCAACTTTGTTCATTCTGGTCAGTTTAAAATCTGAATCACCATGTTGACTTTGTACTCAATTTGGCCTTGTACAACTGATTGGCAATTTAGTCATTGGCAGCATTTCAAGAGATAAAGGTGGGTGCTTATCAGCCTTATCCCAGAAGACTGTGGCAGACTTCTGTTGGACTATTCAAAACCTGTTTGGGACTCATTACAGGCTGTGGATGCATATGTCACAGTTGTTGAAAGTTTTAAAAAAAGGATTTTGGGAACAGCATGTGATTGTTACTGTCTCAGGAAGCCTTGGTCAGAACAGGCCCATAATTTTAAATATGAAACCTTGTGTATTTGTATCTAATAAAAGTGTTGCCTTGTATGGATTTAGAATGACTTTCTGTAAACAAAAGGCACAGGATCAATTGCATATCTTTATCAAACAGCTTATGAGATTCTAAAGCAGACTAGGTGATTAGGGAATCCTATGTGCACATTTGGGAAGAAAGTCATTGCCAGTCACAAAAAGGCCTTTTACACTTGTCACCAAATTGTAAGTTTTAAACTGACAAAAGAAAGCATTCATTTCAAGAGCAGTCCTTCACTGCATTTAATGTTTAGCAGGTTAAATCAAATGTAATTTTTGTTCTCATCCTTCCATTTTTCAAGACTGGCCCCAATATGCTAAGCAAAATATTGTCTGATGCCACAAAACGCATATATCTTGTTTTACACCACGTATCCTTACCCCTAGCCCAGTAGTTTATCTGAAAACATGAAGTGGCTCATCTTTATTTTACTTTTGCAGTGATCCTGTTAATGCTTTCACATTGTTGTTTGCCTTTTTCTTAAAAGTTCTCACTAGTCCAACACATTTATGGTTTAAATTTCCCTAACGTCACCTGTTCAACATTCACTAAAAGGCTACCTGCCCTACAGCTATACTGTCGGGGAAAACAAAGTTTGACAGACTTCAAGCAAGAAATATTCCCATTAGAAGTTAATTGTTTTTGTTATTAGCCAGGCTCTCTGCTCAATCCCCTTGAAATTTGCTCATCATTAAGTCTTCCTTTATAAGCAATAAGCTCATATAGCAGAATATGTTGGTGCAATCAGACTTGCAGAATTAGCAATTGCATTTAATGTTCCTCTTCTAATCTTTTAATTAGACAGCTCCAGTCCAAACCACCCCCACCCCAATTCTGAAATATGCAGCGATGGCAGCCAGCTTTCCAATATGCTGGACTTCAACTGCATTGTTGCCAATTAATGAATTTAATAATCAACTGGCTGGGGGCAATGTATTAATTGAAGCTCAGCATATTTGAAGAGCCACCTCCTCATGGTAAGAAGTCTGCAGAATCTCTAATGCAGAGAGAGAGACAGAGAGGGAGGGAGGGAGGGAGGGAGCGCGGGAGACGGGGAGGGAGGGGGGAGGAGGGAGAGAGAGAGAGAGAGAGACCGAGAGGAGAGAGAGAGAGAGAACGAGAGAGAGAGAGAGAGAGAGAGAGAGATTTCTTAAGTTCTTTCCCCTGCTAAAATACTGATAGGCAATGGCGTCGCAACAAAAGCAAAAATCCCTGCCTTTTTGGAAAATCCAACCCCAAAAAAAAAAAAAAACCCCCAAAAAAAAAACTGAAGGGGGACCATAATTTGGAAGGGGGGGAACCGAGGAAGATGACAGACCTATGGAACAGCTGTCCTGCCCTACATAAGAGGTACTACAGCAAAATCAATAAGATACTACACAGGCATGCACATCAAGATTGCCTTCAAAACAGACAGAAAAATAGGCAGCCATCCTAAAGAAACCCCAAAGATAAAATTGACTGGAAAAACAAGACATATATGAAATCCCCTGTGCATCATGCCCGGGCCACATACAGTTGGGACAGACCAATAGAAGAATAAGTATCCGCCTAGGAGTGAACACAAAAATCCAGTAAAAAAGCTGGAAAACACTTCCTCACTCGTCCAACACATTAAAGCCACAGGTCAAGCATCAACTCATGGCACCAAAAACCCTAGCCACATAGAAAACTTCCAGCCCCCCATATTACAGAGAAAGCCATAGAGATTTGAAAAAAAGACACGAAAGCGATGAATAGAAGAGATGATATCCCACCAGCTGTCAATTATTTGGAAGCCTTGCAGCTTCACAAACACACAAATCTCCACACCACAAGCCAGGCAAACACCTGTGCACAAACAGACTCCCTCTGATACCTCCAGCTCAAACACACCACCAACCAGGCACCCAGATGAAAACCTAGTTTCCTAATAGATGATAGCCGCCTTTTACTCGGGACCAAGCCGCACTAAAAGCACTCCAATACAGAAACACAATGTTGCCAGCCAACAAGACAAAAAAAAGCCACAAAACAGACAGAAGATATTAGAAACACCAATCATGCAGAACACAGCAAACTCCAAGACCAATAAACACAGACCAAGACTCCCAGCCAATCAGGATGAAGAAAAAAACATTCTGGCTGAGTATGAGGTTCTGCAGACTTACCATGATGAGATGGCTCTTCAAATATGCTGAGCCATATCTTTCCAGTTTTCCCCAACCTGATCTAGCATTTGCATCTTAGACAGCAGTGTTTCTAATTGTTAGTCTTGTTTTATTTGTATCTTTTCCATTCCTTCAGAGCCATACAGCCTGCCTCACAACAGCCCTGTGAGGTAGGTTATGTACAGAGATAAAGACTTGCTCAACAGCAATCATAGCAGTGTGGATTAATGGCATAAATAATGAAAGAAATCAAGATGATTCTGCTGGTTTTGAGGGAAATCCAAAACAGATAATTTAACAACTTAACTAGGCCTCATGAAGACTTACAACCAACTGCAAGCTTGAATTTTGAAGAACTTATCAGGCATGATTGATATAATTCCACCATTTAAGATGATCACCAGCTTTGATACTCAGAGGAGATGCCATGTGGCATGGATTTCAAACTCGCTGTTTGAAGTTACGTTGCAGTCACATGGCATTTCACAACTTTCCCCCAATCACGAAGCTGGGGTAGGCATGGCCTACCCATGACAATCCGGCCTGCCTGTTTGACACCCCTGCCTTGTGGTTTTTCTTATATCTACTAAAGTTTCTGCATCTCACAGAAGTTGGAAACGGTTTTGATTTTAACTAATTAATTCCTATTTTCAAAAATGAGAACTTACCTAATTGACTTTTCTTCCCTGGAACATCTGTATTTGATACAATCAATATCAGTTTAGGCAGTCTCCCATATTCTCAGTGGTTTAACCTTCCTCTAATGTTATTCACACATCTCTCTCCATATTTTCTTTTCTGCCTTACAAAGTCTTGGAAATTCAGACTTTTAGGGTCCCAATTAAGATACTGATTTACAGATATCAGAGAAATCTACAGTGACTTTACATTTAAATGCAAATGCATATTTAAAATATTCAAGTACTTCTGAGAAAGGCTTTCATACTGATTGAGGTTCATATTAAACATTTTGCAAAGGCAAATCTATGGTTCTGCTCCTGATAATAGAGAAGCGGATGTGAATGTACGTGAATGTACAACCAGCCTATTTCCCTATGTATTGCACCATGGACATCAACCTATAGCACAGCAACATGACCCTTTGGCCTAATAACACAGGTTTGGAATTAGGTTCAGGTACCCAGAAGCTGATTCAGTTAACCAATATGATTTGATTTGGCAGGATCTCTCCAATCACCATGATAAACTTCAAATGAACAGCATAAGCCCCAAAGCACAGCTTATCCCAACCACTGCTCTGCCTCCTTTACTGTTCACGTCAACGAGACCCCAAGTTATTTGCAAGATTGCACCAATGTCTTCTTCTACAGCAAAATTGTATATGTGGCTTTCAGACATTGTCAGATTTACATCGACTGTAGCTTTTCTTGTGCAGTATATCCCATGCCTTCAGGTTTATACATAAGTGTTCCCAAAGTCTCCTAGAAGAATGTGCACCCAATATATAAACTGTTTCTTTCAGATAGCTGGCTTGTTCCTTAGATGGATTTATATTCTGCTGAGCTAGAGCAAATATGTTGACATCAGCGCCCTCTAGTGGACCCTGGAAATATACAAACTATGTTGATACTTTATGTCTTGCTTTTTAAGTAATCCTGGATATCCTTAAGGAGCAACAGATATTGACAAAAGATAAAGGCAGTGATTGCATTAGTTTTTTTGGTCAACAATGCTCTGAGGAAGTGGTTTCAATGTTTCGTAGTATATCAGATCATTTTCTGGGTTCAGTCTGGCATTCAGATACTTCCACCTGATAATATGTAATCTCTCTTATCCGAATCCATTGCACAACTCTGCAAAGCTGAACAGAGTTGATGGAAACTAACCAGATCCAGATATCTAGGGCTGTCTCATTAGAGTCAATTCATTCAGCTCATAGGTCCCTCTTGTAGGTTAAGTGAAGTCAAGGACAAAATAGTGTCTGTTTCCACTTATGCAAATGGCCTAGGAGGTACGAAAAAGGAGAATGGATATTTCTTTGCACTTAGGCTGCCACATTCTTGGCATACTGCTCGACCCAAATTTTCTACACCCCATTTAGAATCAGAAACTTAATATAATTCAAATCTCGGGGTCACAAAAGAGAAGTTGTGCTAAAAAAGTCAGTTATTTTCTCTTTCTCTCTTTCCCCACTTCTGTATATTCCAAAAAGCAGAACTACATGTTATTAGGGTTCTTCAAGATAGGATCAATGTCCGAGACGTGTGATTCTGTTTCAAAACACCCAGGACTTGACGAGCTTTGTCTTGCATGATCAGCTGATCTTTGGAACCACCACAAGCCACAGTTTTCCAAGCACTGGACATCTACAAAACAAAGAATATAAAGGCATCCATTGTACATGCATCTAAATGGTTGAGAAGTACACGTGAATGCAGATTTGCAAAAAAGACTTCATGTGGTATGAGATTCCAACCAATTGTAGATTATCAACAGACTGCAATTAAGTTGACCACAGCTACAAAGAAAATGCAAATGTTCCAAAATGATGTTAGTTCAACATACAGGTAATCTTTGACTAACCCCAATTCACTTAGTGAACATTCAAAGTTACAACAGCACTGAAAAAGTGACATGTCCATTTTTTAGACATGTCCATTTCTTAGACCATTGCAGCATCTCCAAGGTCACGTGATTTACATTCGGATGCTTGACAACTGATTCACATTTACGACGGTCGCAGTGTCCTGGGCTCATGTGATCACTTTTTGTGACCTTCTGACAAGCAAAGTCAATGGGGAAACCAGAATCACTTAACAGTGTGATTAACAAGTGCAGTGATTCACTTAACAAATATGGGAAGAAAAGTTGTAAAATGGGACAATCTCACTTAACAAATGTTTCAGTTAGCAACATAAATTTTTGGCTCAATTGTGGTCGTAACTCGAGAACTACCTGTATCTTTCTAAAGCAGATAATAGCAAATAAATGAAAATAACAAATTGGGAAGGTAACTGCCTGTTTAAACAAGAAAATTGTTATTTTTCCTTCAGAAGCTGATTGAAGAACCTTTTAAATATTTCCATTTTTAATAGATTGTTATCAACCAACAGATTTCAAACCTGACCATACATCAACATGGCAGGAGAATGAAGCTTATGAAATGTGCAGTGGCATAGAAAGAAAAGAGTAGAAACAAAGCAATGCATTTATAATTGACAGGCATGAAATCATTAAACAGGAAGACAGAATTTTTGCCCAGTGGCAACCATTAAAGCAGTGTATGGTAAATTGAATTACTTAAAAAAATAATGGCTGACCAAACTTTATAATCAGTTTCAAAGTGCAAAAGTAAGTTGACACAGTGACAAACTGCTTCCACACTGGCACAGAAAACTTCAGATATCTATGCAGGGCCTCAGGAGACAAGTTAAAACTTGACTGAAAGTTTTACTCTTGATTCATAAATTTAGAGATGGATCTTATAATCATATAAGTTGCTCGGAGCCCATTAGAGATTTTAGCATCCCATTTTTTAAATCCCTACGATTGTGGCATTTAGCAAATGTCCATGACTACCTACACTTACCAGAGCTGGTACTCTGAATTTACTTTGGTTTCTTCTGGAAGATGGAACCTTCTCAGTCTTTATGTGCACAAATCCTCGGTTGAGTAAACTGTTGTCATTCTTGCTGCTTGACAAGGAAAAATTTAGGGACTGCAAAAGAAAATTCATTCAACCAATGAGAAAAGCAACAATTGCCATGAAACATACTTACTGATTTCTTCCCAAGCCATTCCTATTAATGCATTATGAAGCAAGCAAAACATGCATTTAATGTAATCAGGAACTGCCCTGATCTTTCAGGCAAGGTATCCGTTTTCTAAATAGGAAAAATGCTTTATTTGTAATACTTTACTATGTTCAAAGTAATAGCTCATTAGCTACAACTATTCATTTAACAACCACTCAAAATTACAATGTTATTAGAAAAAGAAAAAAAGGGATTGGTGATTATTTTTCACACTTATGACCATTGCAGCACCATTATGGTCAAATGATTATAGTCGCATGTATTTATGATGATTGCAGTTTCCCAGGGTCATATGATCAAGTTTTGCAACCTTCTGATAAAGTCAATGGGGAAGACAGATTCACCTAGCAACCATGTTACTAACTTAAGTGCAGTGATTCACTTAACAACTGTGGCAAGGAAGGTCGTAAAATGTACCAAAGCTCATTTAACAACTGTCTCACATAGCAACAGATAATTTGAGCTCAATTGTGATCATAGGTCGAGGACCTTATCTCAAAGAGTAAAAAATTTCATAAATGCTGAGTAATGCAAAAGATGACAGTACGAATAAACAAGGCTAACAGACTTATTACCATAATTCAGAATAAACAATCACTTTACTCCTAAAAAGGTTCACCAAACTGGCTGCAAAACTGCCTGGGGATCATAGAAGTAGCAGGCTATATGTCTTTCTGGTTTAGCTATTCATAAGATGGCTATGGGCTGAGTAACTGTGGTATGGACTTGTATCTCCAGCTTTAAAAACTAGTGTAATCAAATGTATTAATATGTTGCTGAAAAGGGCACAATAATGCATTTAACTTGTGTACTGCTTTCATTGGACAGTATTTTTCCCCATCCAACAGCCCAAAGGACCAAGTCAAGATCCTATCTACTCCATAGTGTAAATAATTCACTTGTGCTGGCAGATTATCGTACCTAGCAGCTTAATATAGATTTCAAATGAAATGAGAAAGAAAGCGAACCTCTAATCTACCAATATACTGGAGTATTTAAGGGTTTAGCATTAAATTTTAAGTTTAGCCTCCCTCCACATCTACTATTGGAATTGCCTATTTAAGAAAGGAAACCACTGCAACATTGTGCCTTGAATTCCCAATCCTTGCAGGCAATCCAAAAGTATGCCACTGATGGCACCAAAGGGTGAGAAAGCAAGCAGCACAAGGAGGGCTAAACAGAGCATACAAGTCTTAACACAGGTGAACCTTGTGAGCAGCCCATGCCTATGCCTGAGAAAACCTAGGTATTCTACTTCCCCAGGGACTTCATATCACTTTGTCCACAACCTTCCCTCCAAAAGGGAAAATTTGGGAAAGTTCTCTAACACAACCAGTTCCAGATATCTTCTTAAGCAGAAGATGTATCACTACCTCCTTCAAGATGACTGGCATATCCTTTTCACATAAGGCGTTTAAAATTCTAGAAAAATAACATGTCAAGAAGCTGCTGCCTTATTAAAAGTAATGAATTGAATTTTTAGACTCCAAGGGAGTTTTTGATCAAAATTGGGACGTTTTGCTATTTTAATGAAGTTCCACATATATTTTTCTTCAATACCATTAACATTTGCCTACTCTACTCTTGAGTCTGCAATACCCCACCTTGTTATTTTTCCTACCCAGAATATGTTTATTATATTTTTATC
Source organism: Laticauda laticaudata (assembly GCA_004320025.1). NCBI lineage: Eukaryota > Metazoa > Chordata > Lepidosauria > Squamata > Elapidae > Laticauda > Laticauda laticaudata. Next base: position 41,807 of record BHFT01032211.1, read on the forward strand.
TGCAATAAAATTGAGCCACTTATCTGCAGGCTGAGAGATGTGGTTGCTGAAAGCAGTGTGGGCCCAATGCAGCTTTCCTGAAACTCAACTGAAGCCAAATATTTTGCAGGATGGATGATAATAAGCTGCTGCCTTCTACTTTATAGCATTATAGAAAAGCACACTAACAAGTCAAGTATCAATTATTACATCAGAATTAACGGTGCACAAATACACAGTATTTTTTTTAACCACATAGGAGTTTGTTATATTTTATTTTTTAAAAAATACAGTTTCAAGATTATTCATTAGCATAGACAGACAATTCCTAACAGTTCTCACTAATATGCTTAAGTGCTCTTACAGAAATTGCTGTCAGAAGGAAATGTTTCATTACCATTTCTAGTACTGAAAATTGCAGGGAAAGCACAATGCACTGGCAAAGTATAAGCAAATGCTACGAGAATGGAAAAACTATCAATTCTCAAAGTACCTAAAAGAAGGGCAGCTTCTAAAAAAGGGAGATAGCTCTTCTTCACAAAATGTTGCCAGGTTTTATGTAAAATAGAGGTCTTTTGCAGGTATTTGCAAAAACCCAGAACTGAAAATATTAAGAGTTCTTAAAGCTAAATTTGTCTTATGAAACAGGAAGAGTTTGAAGTGTGTGTCTCTTATACATGTATTGTACAGTGATCCGTTGTGTAAGAACATATGAAATTGCCTTCTGGAGGGACAAAAACTGGGAAGATATCAACTTTCCCATAGCAATGAAAGAATATTGTAGCAAGGAAGTAAATGGAGATATTTTAATATCATTACCAGTTACCAACTTACTCTCCCTGGGATCACAGCTCACCTGAGTTCTTTTGAAGCAAATAGGGTTGGCCACAGAGGAAACAGTCAATTTCAAGTCTTCATCAATAACATCCAAAGCAAGGGATTTCCTGACCTTCTTAATTGGACTTCTGTGCAACTGAAAAAGCAATGGAATCAGGGTATTAGGCTTTAATTGAGGGGAAAAATAAATAAGGCTGGGCACCAAGTTATGTCAGATTCTAAATTTGACTTGTAGTGAATTATTGTAGAAACCTAAACAACCTGGACATGAATTAAGTTTTGGAGAATTAATTTATTTACATATTGTTGTCACTAAGATTATTTCAATGCCCATGGGAGGCAAAGCAAACCCAGTGCTAATAAGATTTTCTGAGAAATAACAGCACACCAAAGAAGTGCAATATTAAGTCAAGCAAACCATGAAGATTAATGCAAAGCTTGCCAGATCCAGCATAAATTACAAATGAACAAACGTAACAAGGCTTGTTTTGTCAATGCTCTACACTGAGGACTAATTGCTATAATCTAGAATTTCTGAAATTTTAACTTTAAAATATCCAACCATAACACACACTTTTTGCAAATTCCAAACAAATAATCTTTTTTTACCAAAAAGAAATGCTCAGTGACATCTCAAGAGCTACTAGATTTACAAGTCACAGTCTTATATCAGTTTTTATAACACATAGATAAAAAAAAGATAGAACATAGTTCAAAAATACTTGGGGCATAACAGATTGATATGTTTTAGAACATAGTTTTATCTTCCCCTTTGGCTCATCTTCAGGTGACTAAGAATGCTGTAATGCCTTAGAAGGAAAAGTAATTTGCCAAGGACAATTCACTTTGACATATGAAATGATGCTAGGAGAGAGCTAGCACAACCACAGAACATGCTCACAGAACATGCATTCTGGCATAGTTCTGGAAAGATAAATTTCAATTATCTAAGAGTTTAAATTTTAAGAGTTTTACCAAAAGACTAAGATCGATTAACCCAAAGTCAAAAAGAGTCATTTAAGAGGCAATACAGATGCAAAACAGGCTCGATAAGCAAAATCTATAATCTAGAACACGAGCAGAACCACACAGTAAAACTTAGGCATACATACACCGTTCTATAACTAATCTGCTACAGACACGGACTTTATAATCTTTGAGGAGGTAAAAAGTAAAAAAATTGCTATTTGACTGTACATTGTGCAAAATGAATTATGCACTAACCTGTTAGCAAACCTGGATAAGTAATTTGTTACTCTCAATTTCAAAAGCCCATTAAATGAAAAAGTCGGACTAAGTCAGTCCAAAGCAGTTTGTTCTTTCCTTCCTGGAAATTATTCTTCAAACCATTTCTTCCCTATATCCAGCTTCCTTCCTGCTGAACAGGAAAGAAGTTGGAGAGAAAAATGTCCCTGAGAAATGACAAAGGGCATCATCAGAAATAAAGATTCTTTCAGCCTGCTTTTCAACCTGGCTAACTTCTGCAACAAAGAGTTCTGACATGCAATGGTCTCACTGAAGGTACAGAAGTAAAAAATTTAATGCTCTACCATGAATTTTAAATCAAATACCCATGATGCAGGTGAAATGGTGTGGGTTTGCGCTCATATTTTTAAAAGTTGCATGATCTGAGAAAGAAATTCATTGTGGCATCCCAACCAGAATGGAGCAGATCTGGCTCTGTAAACTTCAAAAGTTACAAGGAAAATTAAAAGGAAAGATAACTTTTATCAGACATGCTTTATCGGATGCTTACACCCTGTTTTCTCTTCTGTTTCTCTGGCTTCACGTCATCTTCTATGATCAGTTCCATTCCAGTCTCACTCCAGAGTACTTCTTTCAAATCCTCTTCAAGATTAGGTGTTTGGGGCTACATTTGTGATACAAAGTGGGGAGGGGAGTCAACAAGATATGATTAAATTTGTTGAATTAAGTGTTGAATTGTGGCTCAACACTTGGCACTTTGTTCTTGACCAAAGGAGCAGTTCCACCAATTTCTAAAATAGTAACTTTGCCCACAGATATGCATAAACTTTATCTGATTTATTTCCAAAGGCACATATTTGGAGGGGGAAAATTTTTTGATTCCCCAAGAAAGCGGAAGGAGATAGAAGGTAGCACAAGAGCCTTGTAGAGAATTGGGTGGATGGAGAAAATTGAAAGGATTTATATCAAGATCTCCTATCTATGGTAATCACTATTACAGTCAGGATTCTTAAAACCAAAGCAATCAACTTTTGAACTTCAGCCTAATTTCAAAAGGTATCTGCAATTAATTCGTTCAAGCCAATACCCTACTTTGGCAGCCAATACCCTATATGGGCAGAAATGTGGAATTGTGGAAGTGATCACAAGGATCATGTAGTCCAATTCTGTATAATGTGTAGGAAAATTATTTAAACCAAGCTTGAGAGAACATAAACATGAAAGGAATCAAATTTAGTCCACGAGCTAGAATCAGTTTCCTTATTAGCCTTAGACAAGAAATCTTTTTTTTGCTCCATTTCTTGAGACATATTAGGGAATCATTAATCCAGTGGGGGTATGAGATGCAAACACAGAAAGGATCCATGAATTGGCTGAATACATACCAAAGGCCTTATTGGACCATACTTCTCTAGAGCATTCTTAAAAGGAGTTGGTGTATGAGGTGTATTGTCTGCCATATATTTCTGATCAGGAGTTACAAATCTGAAAACATACATACAGACGAGTAAAACACTGTGATTTTAAATCCAAGACTGGATTCAGATAAATGATGAAACAGTCAGTAAAAGTACCGTGTTTCTCATAAAATAAGGCCGGGTCTTATTTTTTTTTTTGAGCCCCGAAGAAATGGCTAGGCCATCTTTTCGAGGATGTCTTAATTTTCCTCCCACGCACAGCCTGGTGGTAGTGTGTGTGCGTGTGTATTTACACCCTTATCAGTGAATAGCCGTGTTCCCACGACACCTACACAGCCAACCACTTTCCATCCTGTGCATCATGCCAGCTCAGCCTATGTGGGTAGTTCTTGGTCCAGTGCATTGGCAAACCTGCAGAGCTCCACTAAGCGTCAAATTTGGCATGCTGTGTGGACATGCTCGAGATTGGATCAAGCTGCAGCATTTGGAACTATTATTCAGGAGGCTGCTTTCTTAACCTGCCCTGCTGACTGCTGGGTCGCTTAGAGCCCCCAGCCCCAGCAATGCCGCGGCTTCCTGCGCACTGCAACGAGAGACAAAGGCAAGCAGACTGCCTTTCTGGCACTCCACCGAGTGGCTGGCACTCCGCCAGGCTCCTAATTCCGCCCAGTGCAAACACGGCAGCCGCTGGTCTTGGCCACACCAATTATTTCTACCCTCCCTAATCCTCGCTGGGGATTTTCCCAAGTCGTCTCAGCCAAGACGCTTTCCAAAATGATCGTGTTTGCGCGCATTCAGGTGTGGGCCTGATCAACCTTCCCTGACCTCTTCCGTCGATAATTCTCTTTGGAAGTCTGGAGGTGTTTTTCAACCCCATGGACCTCAAGCTCGCAACAGGACATGAACACCGAAGGGCCCAGGGCAGCCCGCGTCAAGCTTCAGGCGCTCCCAGAGATTCACAGGATAGACTCTCTGCTTACAGAGCCGTGCCGAAGTTATCACAATGGTGCCTTCAGGCGCTCGAAGGCAAAAGCGCAGCAAGTGGGGGCTGCGCCTGTCGGCAACGGGGCCCAGCAAAGCTGGAATCTGACGCTTGCTGGACGAACCAATAAGCAGCCTCGCTGTGCTTGGGAGGAAAAGGATCTGTGAGCAACAGGCGAGTCTGCTGCATTTGGTTTTGCGTGGCGGCGCCAGATTCGCTCTGCAGGTGCATGGAGCAAAAGCGTGCACCCTGGCTGGGCGCGCTGGGCTGCGCTTGTCACTGCAAGGCGTGGCAGCGGAGGTAGGCGTTGCTGCTGTGTAAGGTAAGGGCGGCTGTGTGTAGGGGCTGGAAGCCAGGCTGAGCGGGGCAAGTGAGCTTGCAGTCCCCAAGAGGAGCGACATGTGGGGCTGGGCTGGAGTGGCTGGCTGCATCCCGCTTTATGCCAGAGTGAACCGTTGGTCAAAGTTTGGCGTGCCAGTGGCAGCCTGGGCGGCTCACTCTTCTGCGTTCTTGCCAGAGCATCTTCTGCTAGCCCTTCTCTAAGCTACCGTGGGACGGTGTGGTGGAGTCCCGTTTTAAATTCAGTCCCGTGTCCATGCGGGGCTTTGTGCAGAGGAGGGGATCATGCCCTTTACTCAGTGGGAAAGCAGAAGCATCACCTCTTGTGCAGCCCTCTTTCCTGCACAATGAGGCCCGACCGGCAGCAAAGGTACTTTGGTGGGTAAGGGAGCTCCGCATGATTACTTAGGGGAGTGGCTGGGTCGATGAGTGTTCGCTGCCTGTGGACGACTCCTAATGCAATTCCCCCCTCCCCCCATGTTGCGCAAGTTTTAAAATGTAGGCCAAATTTTGGGGGAGGGTCTTAATCGTCTTCCTATTGGGGGAGGCCATATTGTTGGAGAAACATGGTACTATTAATTGTTTGGGACCTTAACCTGAGTTGATTTAACTTATGAGGAGGCAAGATTGTAAACCCTAGCATAGCATCACCTGCTAGCCCACATCACCCAATGCATTTATATCCAAAGGATCTCTAAAAGGAAACAAATACTGACAATTTGTGCATTTGTTAAATTTATTTACTGCCCATCTCACAGCAATTATACAGGTAGTAAGATATTTCCAATGTTCATTATTTCACTTTAAAACATACAAAAAGTTCCTCTTGCTTCACTCTGTATGCTTTGCCTAAGCCTCTTGGATCAGAAGGTGCAGCTTGGGAGGAGAAAGATAGAAAAAAGACTCACACAGAGGTCTTCTGCAGTAGTGGGGTCTTGTCCCTGTGCAGTGGGGTTGTCACAATCACCTTCTGGCTGCAAACAGGTGTGGAAGTTAAGGAGGGGTTCTCCAAATCAAAAGTGTCTTGTTTGGTCCATAAATTCAGGAACTACAAAATAAAAGAAATTGAAAAGATGGAAGGGATCTCTCAAAGTAATTTGGTGAATGTTGCTGAGACAAGAGAACAGGATCTAAAGGAAAATGAAAACACTAACATAATCCCTCAGAGGACTGAGCAGCATGCCTGCTCTGCAACATCATGTTCACTCTCATACTTGAAAGATATAAATTTTACCATACTTTCACACAATGTATAATTTAAATCCTCAGCCTCTCCCCCTAAAACCATGGAGATAGGCACAAATGTAGAGAGAACAGTGATCTGACTCACTATAAAGAAACGTTTTCTGTTCCAAATATGCAGCCTGTCACTTCTAAAATACCCCAAAATCCATCTCACTTTCAATAGAAAGCATCCAAAAAGCAGAGGAAAGGGGGGGGGAGCCCTTTATCTTCATTTTAGGTTCCATCATATGCTGTAATTACTGATGCCTTTAGCAGGCTCACACAGAGATCTGTTTTAGTGATAAAGCCACCTGACAGTGAGTAGTCTATGAACAGAAATATCATAAAAACAGGAATATCAGATCCTTATAATAATAAAAAAACTTTTCCAGACAGAAGCCTCTAGAGCTCAGAAAAATAAGTCAGATTTGTGGTCTGATTTATTTCCACACATTGATATGTTTCCCCTCCATGCTAATCTGGAAGAGTTGGTATAGAGGAGAACTGTTACTTAACCTTTGCCCTGCTCCAGGGCAATTGTCTTGCTTCCCAGTTGGGTTAAAAAATTGCAAATAAGCCAAACTTTTTAAAATAGAGGAAGAATCCTCTAGCAAGGAATTGTTTCTTCTTCTTGGCCTCAGGCTTGGAATAAAAGGCTATAATTCAATAGAAATACATTAACAATTCCTGGAAATATTAGTTGAAATTCTGCCAGTCAGTAGTGAATTTAATAGAATGGACTCAGTAAAGTCAGCTTACGAATAAGAAAGAAAATACTTTTTCAAATAATTTCACTTACTTTAAAACATGGGAAAGGAAGTAAAGGTATATGTGTAATCCAATACTAAATTTAAATCCCTATAACTTTTAATACCAATTGATATCATTTCTGTAAAGATGCATTTTCAAATCTTAGAAACTTATATAGCAGGAGGACTCCCATATTGGCAATAAACATGACACAGGATGTCAGTATGGAAGTACCTGTTAACAGTTTTACAATAACAAACATCCAACAGCATTTGTCTATGTTCAGTCATCTGTAAGAAGCAAGATGCTCAGGGCACTTTCTATCTTAAAAGTTATTGAGGCCAAGCAAAAAAGGCCCAAGTTGCTCGTGTTGGACTCATAAATTCAAAAAAACATAAAACTATAAAACAAGGCTTGAAATGAAGGAAAATATCCATCTCAAATAAATGCTAAGTGTCAAACTGGCGACACACAAGCCAGATGCATCACGCACAGGCCACACCCACCCTAGCTCCGCAAAGGAGGGAAACAGCAATGTGACGGCAAATTTGATCCCTATGGCCTAACCCATTGGACTGGTGAGAATACATTCCAAGAAGTGTGTACGAATTTCACACATGGAGAAAATCTTTTATAAGCAGAAACTCAAGAGGAAAAACTTGAACAATCAAGCCCAAAATAGTCACTGGTTGTATTTTATCAACCCTTAAAGCCATAAGCGGTCTGTAGTCCACACATCTTAAAGTCGTTAAGGTTGAGGAATGCTTCTTGGGGATAAATAAGACAAATATGATGCAGAAAAAAACAAATTGCCCTAAAGTGAGAATCAGGAAGCTATGATATACGTGATTACTACAGGTAGTCCTTGGCTCATGACAAGTTGTTTAATGACTGTTTAAAGTTACAACAAATGTTACTTCAACTGGCCCTCTCACTTAAGATTGTTACAGTGTCCCCACGGTCCTGTGATCACCATTTCTGATCTTCCCAGGGGACTTCCAACAAGCAAAGTCAATGGAGGAAGCCGGATTGCTTAATAACTGCAGCAAAAAGGTTGTAAATTTGAGTTCAATTCATGTAATGACCACATTGCTCAGTGAAGGAAGTTCCAGTGCCAACTGTGGTTGTAAGCCAAGGACTACCCGTACTGGAGAAAAATTGCCTTGGCTTGCAAAAGATTGCCCATTTCTGATTTTATCAGGATATAAGCAGGCCAATTTCTAACATTTAAAAGCACCCAGAATGGTTTTGTGGATCATTTTCATCCCACACCAAGCTGAATTTTCCTCAAACTAATGCTCCGTGCTACAATTGCAACATCCAAAATTCCCAATCAGTTTGGCCAGTTTCTGTCAATTAGCCATTTTAGACAGTAATTTTGGAAGGTGCAGACTACATCAAATTAAAAAAAAAAGACAGAAAAAGATGACCTAATCTTTCTTGGAAACATCCACAAAGTCTATATAAATTGTATATGGTAGTTTCTTATAACAGCTTTCCATTTGTCTGAATTCCCTCCTTAAAAGTAGGTTTCAAATGAAGTCTGACCTTTCACTCCTATAAGCACACAAGCACATGTTCCATCAAATAAGAACAGGATGTCAAAGTTGATCATCATATCATTAAACATAAGAGAACACCTTGGCACAATTCGCCTCTATCTGGTTTTGTATTGCCCATCTCGTTGCCAGTTCACACCAACTTACCTGGGATGGGGAGAATGGCAGAGTTTTGACAGGGGTGCTTTTAACCGGAGTGCTCTTGGGTGTCATACAGGAATCAAGGAAGGAGAGGTTTGTACTGGTGCCACCCTCTAAAACCGGCGAAAGACTTATTTTCCTCTTCTTTTGCCTCTTGAGCACAGCAGGAGGGGTACCAAAGCTCATGTCTGTGCATGGTGAAATGGGGATGAGTTCACCTTTGCTCCCTTTGCTGAGGTCCGAAATGGTATGGCCATCTAAACGGTACTCTGTCACAGTCTGTGATGAGCAGTAGGGTTTTATAGAGGCTTCCCTCTCCGGACTGTTGCTGTTACTTGCAGACAGATCATCAGGTAGATCAAACTGAGAGAGATCACACCAGCCGTCCGGGTCCTGCCAGAATAGGAATGTTCAGAATAAGATCCAAAGTCTAAGACAAGACTGCAGACAATGAACCCAGGAACAGGCAAAAAAAAAAAAATTCCCACTAATAGCTTTGAGTTATGACATAATTATCAGCAGCTGAAATCAATCCATAAGCATATTACGGAAATTTATAGATCAATTTCCTGCACTGTTTTAGCACCTGTTGGTAGATTTCGAGTACACTAAAGGCAACTGGGCCAAATCATCCAACCAACTCCTCTAAATTAATATAAAATCTAGATTTTCCCCATTCATAATCCACTACCTTAACTATTATGTCCTGATCAGCAGCTTATGGAAATTGATATAACCAGTGGTCACGTATAAATCAGCAAATCAACAATAAATCACAAAACATTAAAATCAAGTCAAAAACAGTAAAGATATGCTGTATACACATTCACACAAATTTTAAGCCATATAAAATGGAAATCAGATTCACTACAATCAGTTTCACTGATTTCCCCCTCTACCAAAAGGAATATTTCCTTCAAATAATATTTCCTGCCAAATTCTCTTCCTACCCTTGGTTATGTCAGTTCACTGTTTTTCAAATTTGACAACCTTAAGATCTATGGACTTGTGACTTCTTTGCTAGCTGCGGAATTCTGGAAGTTAAAAGTCTATAGATCTTAAGGTTGCCTAATTGGAAAAACACTGAGGTAGTTTATCAAAATATTCAATGAAACCATGTCTTACAGATTCAATCATGTCCAGAGCTTCTGAAATAGCTGGGGCGGCAGCAGTACATAAATAATTGCCTGCTTCAACCACCCATGTGCACACAGAACTCCCATTCAAAGGATCATCTGGCACCATGTCTTCTGATGCTTCATTGACACTGGGCTCCACTAGGCTTTCAAGCATTGGCTCGGAGGGCAACAGGTCTGCTGGCTCTTCATCAGCGACTTCTTCTTTCTTTACTTCCAAAGTCTGGACAGGCCAGTTGGCCAAAAAATGCTGCTGTGAAGATAAGTGAAGATTTGTATCACTATAAACAAAAACACTGTTTATATTCCAAGCTGCAGATTGTAAAATCAAAGGTAGGAAGAACACAAATAAGACCTTCTTTCTTCATATCAAATCAAATGCAGAAAACAGTATTTTCATAAATCCAGATGTTAGATTTCAACTGTCTCACCACCAATATGGTCAAAATTGATAGGAGCTTCCAACCATACTTTTGAAGCAACAGTCACTTCAATGATTTTAATTTTATTTTCTTTCTTGATCCCAAATGTTGCCTTTCTCTTAGCCCTTTTAGAGAGCTAAGCTTTGCAAAAAGAAATATTACATCCAAATCTCCGCATTCTGGAGGTAAAAGATTTCATTCTACCTGGAGACATTCTGTTTTCCACCACCACCCCAGAATATAGTGATTTAGCAATTCTGGGTATAGCTTGTAGTTTTCTGGAATAAATCTTCTAGAAGACAAAGTGATTTGTGACCATTCATGCCATGAAAAAGAATATTCCAGGAATACGTTACAATTCTAAACCTAGAAATGTTGCATTTTGCACATCCATATTTCATCAAACACTACGGTACATAATCTTCTTCAAGACTAAGTTTGTTATTCAAATGTTCAGTAGGTAGCTGAAAACTACATGTTTTGCATTACCTGATTTTCCCCTTCTGATGCATTTTGTCCTTCCTTGCCTTCCACCTCTACAAGCAAATAAAGAGGTTTGGATTCTTTTGCTTCATTAAGAAAGCCTCCTGTGTCCACCTTCCTTTTGATTGTAGAATTCCAATGGTTTTTCACAGCATTATCAGTTCTTTAAAAATAGACAAATATGTGCAGAATTAGCCATTGAAAAAGCAGCAAGCACTGCTATTCTGAAAGATGGCTGCTTCAACAGCCTTTAAACATACCTTCCAGGGAGCAGCTTGGCGATCTCAGCCCACCGATTTCCAAGTATCTTGTGAGCCTCACATATGATACGGTCTTCTTCTTCTGTCCAGGATGATTTCTTGACTTCAGGGTTCAGGTGGTTGTGCCAACGTTCCCGACATTGCTTTCCTAGTCGGCCTTTCAAATGCTTGGCTATGAGTGTCCATTGCTTTGTGCCATATTTTTTCACTAATTCAATGACCTCATCAGAAAAATAAAATGGTTATAGTTTTGTTTACTATATGCACTTTTGATAATTAATATTCAGCCATTATACAAACATCAAGAGCCATGGTGGTGCAATGGTTAGAGTGCAGTACTGCAGGCTGCTTCTTCTGATTGCTAACTACCTGCAATTTGGCAATTCAACTCTCACCAGGCTCAAGGTTGACCCATCCTTCTAAGGTGGGTAAAATGACAACCCAGATTGTTGGGGGCAATTGCTGACATTGTAAACCACTTACAGAGACCTATATCTGTATAGCTCTGTATAGCTAAGTGGTATATAAGTTTAAGAGCTATTGCTATCTATGTGGAAAGCTGTAGTTAAGCAGGGCCATGAATTTCTGATCCACTTTGGGCAGTTTTCCTAAAGACACTCATTTTTGTTTTTAGGCTCTCTTTAGAACTAGGAAACCACCCTAACTTGTGGAGAAGGGTTTAATATTTTGAAGACACAAAACCAGCATTTTAAACCCCGTAAGGCATTTCAAGGCATAACTCTTTCTCAAAAAAAAATTGCCCAACATTGGGGATATGATGGAGGCTACAAAAGGGGTGTTGGAGAGCCCAGATCAAACTGCAATAAATGTTTAGATTCTCCATTATAGTACAAAATTTTATATTGTGTGAAGGGGGAAAATATTTGAATTATATCTCTTTTCTTCCAACAAGAAGTTGAACTCAGACTGACATCTGTCATACTTCTAGATGTAAACCCAGATTTCCTGCCAATGTTCTAGCTGGAAATTCTGCAAAGGCACCAAGTTGTAAAAGGCTTGCTTGAGAATTATGCCCAGCAATTACTTCTTACATTAGGCAACCTGGGTGCAGCCTGGAGTTGCTTATCACAAAGATGACACCATTTCAGTTCCTCAGGTCCAAAAGTAACTACTGAACAATGAATTACCTTCTGATCCTCTTGTTTAGTCCAGGGACCTTTCACAAGAACAGGATTTAGCACTCTTAGCCAGCGATACTGACATTGCTGTTCGGTGCGGTTCTATGATCAAATGTAAATAGGTTTATGTTAAATGAAACATTAGTAAGACAGACAGAAATAAAAATCAAAAGTGATAAGAGACATGCATTTGCACTTTAACCAGCAGCTAAACTTGGCTTTCAATTGTTTCTGCAGATAGGGAAAACAGTAAGAAGAAAGCCTATTCAACTGAAAAATTCTACTTACAGGAAAATGGCTTGCTAGGAATTTCCAGTCATGTCCAAACTGTGTCACCAGCGAATTCAACAGCTCATCCTAAAAAGAGCAAGATGGTCAGGATATGTCACAACCTAACACAAAATAAGGAACAGAATATTGAATTCTTGTGTGATTTGACGACACTGAACATAGGTAGCAGGTCACACTGCTAACACAAACTATACAATGCATCAGGAGCAAATAGAAACAAATACTTTGTAGAAATACTGGTAGAAGCAAATACTTTGTCTGTACAACTCTGATGCATAGAGAAATATAAAGCATCAATTTTCCCCTGCCCCTTCCAGAAATTTCAAGATCCACAAACTTGATTGCAGATTATACAATAAAATATTATCTTACAGAGATTCTATATACATCATGCAGGGATTTTATAACAAGAAGCAGAAAGAACCGGACAGGTCTATATAATTTATCAGAAACTAAATGCCTCTTTAACTTTTGCCCTGGGTTTTACTTCATAGGAATATATCCAAAATGATTACAAACTTAAGCTTCAAACAGAAGCAAATACAGAGCTCTGGCAAACATTTACTGTCCAAAGATTGTTAAGTGAGTCATGCCAAATTTTATGACTTTTGCCAAAGTTAAGTGAATCACTGCAGTTATTAAGTAAACCATATTATTAAGTGACTCTGGCTTTCCCCACTGAATTTGTTTGTCTGAAGCCAGCTGACTGAGTCACAAATGGAGATCACATGACCCTTGGACACAGCAACCATTGTAAATACATGCCAGTTGCCAAGTGCCTGAATTTTGATCATGTGACCCTGAAGATACTGCAACAGTTTTTAGTGTGAGTATCAGTTGTATGGCACGTTTTTCAGTGCCATTGTAACTTTTGATGATTGCTAAATAAATAGTTGTAAGTTGAGAACTACCTGCTTTTTTCACAATTTGGTCAATAACAAGACCTGTCTGTGTTCCAACCATATACTGGTTTATGAGAATGTTAAATATGATTTCCATTTAATAATTCAAAAGCAGGCTAGCCCTGCTTATTTACTTACTATATCTGTATCCAAACTGGATACTTTTCTTATGCATTCACCTCCTTCAGAGCTTCACACCTGCTTGGCCTAGAGCCAATCTCCCCATTTTTTATGAATAACACAATACATACTTCTTCACGAGACCACTTGACTTTACATCTGTTATCCCGTCGGTCTATCACATCTGAATCCTGGTAAAGCAGTTCTTCTTGTTCCTCACTATTATAAACAGGTTTTAAAAGAGAAATGTTATACTTAAGCATTCACTTATAAATTCATCTCTATCTAGTTTAGCAAAATAAAACACTTTAGCAAATCTTCATCTGCAAACACCCAATTCTTCAATTCACTTTACACAGATTGATATCCCTATACACTAGGACTAATCCATATGTTGCACTGGAAGCCAAAGGAAAAAAAATTCATATACATTCTATAACCATCCTGACATTTCAAAATGTCTTCACAATGAAGCTTTAGAAACAATGATCTCATTGGCAAATCTGTCAGTCACCCCTCATGCTTGGAATTTTCTCTTTGGAAATCCGCCAAAGCCCATGCCTAAACAGCTTCTGGCTTCTTAAATTCTAACTTGCTTTTCATAACCAGAAACAGGATAGTATTATTGATCTAGAACCTGTCCCAAAACCCTTGCGATAGCCTGGGAAATAAGGCCAACAAGTCAAATTCATTCCTATCATGAGATTAGTAGCTGTTTGTTTAATATGGGAGCTTGAAATAAAGCCCTTCACATTAAAGTCTAATGTGCTATAAATCCATAGCCAGAGCATTTAACTCCTTGGGATTTAAAAAAAAATTGACTCCATTCTTGTCTCTTACAGGCTGAGATCCCATTATCATTATGGTTTAAACAGCTCTCCCCCACTCCCATTTCATCAAAATCCTAAAACTATGAATTTGAATCTAGTTGCCCAGAGTAGCCTTACTAAGATCATCCCCAAGGTGCTTTTTCAAGAAGCAACTGGACTTTCTGTTTTTCTCTTTTGAAGATGTTTTGCTTCTTATCTCAGAAGCTTCTTGTATAAGCTTCTGTAGAGCTGAAGAAGCATCTTGGATGAGAAGCGAAATACCTTCAAAGAAAAAACAGAAAGTCCAGTTGCCTCTTAAAAAAGCACTTTTGGGACAACCATCACCTGGATGACTGAAAATCTCCCTAGACACTCATGAAGGTCATGAGCGATGGCCATGTTTTTCAATCAGGAGTCACTTCTTGGGGAATGGAAGAAGGAACTTCCTTTCTCAACCCCAGCATCGTTTCCTAGACAAAAAGGGCGCAACCTATTCCCCTCCCCCCCCATCCCTCTGCCGCAGCCTGGGGCGGGGGAGGTTCCTTTGCCGCCCAGGCATTTCACGCGAGCCATTTTAAGTTCTCCCTTTCAGAGATAACCAACAGCTGGGGGCCTCTCCTCCTCCTCTTCCTCCCCAGCAGATTGGCAACCTATGGACACCTCTGCCACGTTTGCTCCATNGCGGGGGGGGGGGGAGAGGAGAGAAGGACGAAAATGGACGAAACAGAGCCAGAGCTTTCGGGGTTTTTTTTTGGGGGGGGGGAGGAGAGAAGGAAGGTGGGAATTGGCTCCAGAAAAGGCGGGAGGGGAGAAGTACCCCCCCCTTCTTTGCGCAGCCCTCCCAAAATGCACGGCTTCCCGCAACTCACCAGCGAGCCCGACGAGACATTTCTGCCTTGCAGCTTTTGCTGCAAAGAAAATCATAAAAACAAGGCAGAAGTTTTCAAATGACTTGTTTTTAGGGAAAAGAGCCACCGGGGACCCGGCGGGAAAGTCGCTGCTGCCGCCGCGGCCAGGGCCGCTAAATCTTCCCAAAGCAGAGCGCGCTCGCTGCCTCCCGCCCGGGAACCCAAAAGCGCACTTTTCTATCTCGCGCCAACCCCGCCGCAACCAGCCACCTTTTCCGGCGTGATGACGCTCCCGATGACGCGGTCGAGGTCTGTGTTTATAGGAGGGCGGGTGGTGGTGGGGGGAATGGCGGAAAATGGCGCGCGCGGGCAAGTTGGAGTTTTGTGTTTTCCTTTTTAAGAAAGAAAACCAAAACGTTCCCGCAATGCTCGAAAAGAGAAATACGGCCTCCGTAAGCAAAGGCAGAGTCAACCACGCATCCCTGTAAAATCGATACCCTCAGGCGGCTAAAATAGGTCTTTTAGGACGGAGCATTCTGTTAAAAAAAACACAGCGGCCGCGTTGATTCTAAAAAACAAAGAGCCAAAGATTCACATCAAGCCAATTAAAGTCACCTGAGTAGAAGGTCACTATTTCGAATATGCTAGGACGTGTCATGAACCAAGAGTCATAAAAGGGCATTTACGGTACAAAAATAGCTAGTCTTCCCAAAAGAAGTATGTAGAGTTTATTAATACTATTAATAATACCACAATATAACAATGTCTCAAGCCATAAAGAATCGGAAGGCTACCAACTGCTGTAACCATGGATCTTGTGAGGGTTGATGGGGTTGTACTTTAATATTTTAAAGGGACCCAGTTGGATGAGGACTTCCACTTATGTATTTTTCTGTACCTGCTGTATTTGAAAAATGGTGGGTTCATGTAACACAGTAAATGACATGTCATATTGTGCAAACATTGTGCCTATGCTAAGCCAAAACCCAACATTACATATTAGTTTAATGAGTAATGTGAAACCAGGAACAGGCTTCACTGTCAGCTGACAGAAGAAATTATGACATCCCATATCCCAAATAGCACAAATTACCTTGTCATTTGTGTAAATAATTTGTCATTTGAGTAAAAAACAATTTATATCATTTACATCAGAGATCACCAACCAATGGACTGGGGACCACTGGTCTGCGAGAAAATTTTGGTGGTTTGAAGAAAAAAGTCCCCCCCCCCAAAGCAATTAATCCAGGCTGCACAGGAACATAAGGCTATGCTGCCCATATAGCCCGCCCACCGGCTGATCCCCTACCCTTCGGCCAAGTGCAAACCTTACCTTCAATAGAGCCACGCGAGCTGGAATTGGAAGGTAAGACCAATGGCGGGCGAGGGAAATCCATCCCAGG
Source organism: Laticauda laticaudata (assembly GCA_004320025.1). Taxonomy (NCBI): domain Eukaryota; kingdom Metazoa; phylum Chordata; class Lepidosauria; order Squamata; family Elapidae; genus Laticauda; species Laticauda laticaudata. The sequence goes on from BHFT01032211.1 coordinate 58,055, forward strand.
GTGGCTTGCTAATGTTGGCTGGGAAAGTCGGTTCCATATTCCAGATCTGCAGTAGTCACAAAACTGGCCCTTTGGTCATCCTGGAGCAGCTCCTCCAGTCCATGGCAGGTCGGTGTACCCAGGTGGAGGAGCAGCTACTCTGGGATGATCAAAGGACCAGTCTTGTGACTACTGCAGGTCTGGAATATGGGACCAACTTTCCCACCAATGTCAGCAAGCCACCATCAGTCAAAATTCATATTAGTGGGCTGCGGGATTTAAAATTATGAGTTTGGTGGTCCCTGAGGTCCAAAAGGTTGGCAACCCCTGATTTACATGATGGTATCCACATGTCCCTTGCCCTCCCTAGTTGCTTCCATGCAGAGTTTGAAGCATGAGATCCATACAAACATAGAAATGGGCTTGCTGTTTCAAGATGCATTTTTAAAGGATTGGTTTGGTGTTCTTTCAACCTTGCAGCTGAATAGGAAATGCAAATTATAAATCTATTCAGATTCATTTTGGTTTCCCCTGCACTGCTTATTTTCTTGTAAGAAATTAAACCTCTGCAGCCCTTTAAGCGGCTAGAAAAAAAATGTTTCTTTTGCCTTTTATTCCTGTTTTGACAGCCATAACTGACTTTCACAAGCAATTAAAGGGATATATTAACCCTATTCATAATGAAAAACTGGCAGTGACAGTTTTATACCTTCTCCAAGAAAATAAGTTAAAATGGGCTAAAAATAAGAAACCACATTTAACATGGAAGAGTGGAAAATTCTTCCCTTAGGGTACACAAGTCAAATTCACAGATAAATGATACGGGATGCCTGACTTGACAAGAGTAAGAGAATCTGCTAGGTTTCTATAGGATATCATTCAGTAGGCTCAAGTCTTTTCTATTATCACAGAGTGCAGGACATGGGATGCTGCTGTTAAATGAAAAACTAGATTTCACCTGAATATTAACAAACATGTCTACACCACAAGAATAATTTGACAGGCAAACTAATATCTCAAAAACATAGTGAACTTCATTCTTCATGGTGTTTTTAAGCAGAAGAGTGTCATAGATGTTTTAATTTGGCTTCCTGTACAGATCAGAGTGGTTGGATTTAATACTTAAATGATCTCTTCCACAAATTAAATCAATTCAGGGAATTAAAATTAAACAAGTGGGGGATGCTTAGCTGAAGAAGGATTTTTTTAATTCAAGAAATATGGCATATCTGTTGTTGTTTGTACACTTGGATTGCATGCTTCTGCATTAAAATCAGTATCAAAACTCCTATGTTCAGCCAAAGATGTACATCATTTGTAAATGACTGATGGTCTCTAGAGCTCCTGTGAGAAATCTGTTGGCTTCAGGCAATGGCACTTTAGAGGTTTCAGATAACTGAGAGCTAGCTACTTCCTCATGTTGTCATCTAACCAGCGGGTAGAAGGGGGGGTGCTTGACATGGAAATGAGCCACAGCAGTTCCTCAATAGCTCATAAGCCACTGTAACAATTTTAAAAGCCTGAATAGGCAATGACCGTAATCAAAATTTGCATTGTATTCTACCTAATGCACTATCTGTATGCTGGTGCCAAATGAGGATCATAAAAGATATCCCTTATCTTCCTCATTTGCACTAGCATATAAAAAATAAGTTCTCTTCATTTTCTAAACCATTTAATGTTTTCCAAAAATGCATACTGCAACTTTACTGACCCTCCAGAGTTAAAGCCCATGTCACACTGCACCAACGGATGGAAAGAGGATGTAAAACGGAGAAAAACGCTTGCCATCCCAATAGAGCTAAAACGAAGAAAAACTGCTTGCATTCCGTTGAAGCTACGTTAACGCCGATGCAATCCGTTCCTGTTACTCACTGACGGCATCGTACTTAATCAATACGTCTCTATCCGTCCAGCATCCTTGTCTTCTACTGAATCTTCATCCACACTACACACGTCAAAAAGTATTTGAGCCCACGAGGTCGCACAAAACATTATTGACCTTCACCTTCACCTTTTGTCTCATGACTTTGAGCTGGATTGAACTGTTCTGCGTGTCCGTTCTACATCCGCAACACATACGGGGAACAAACATTCGATGTCCGTCGTCATCCGTTACACGTCCGCATCCGCTTGGCAGACGCGCACTGCGCATCTTGCTCCAGCGGAAAATGGGGCACAGGGAGGAAGCCAAACGGACATGGAACACCACGCAGCATTAAGTAGCACGGACATAGAAAGGATGTAAGCGGATGCAGCTCGCATATAAAGCATTAAAATGGAAAAAACATTCATTATAGGGGACGTATCTGCTGATATTTAGGATGTCTGGAGGATGTCTAAGAGGCGAGCCAGAAGGACAACTAGCAGAAAACCGATATTCCTATAAAAAGGGGGAGGAACAAATCACCTTGATCTCACTTCTCAGTCCACGCCTCGGTCACTATGCCAGCTATTCACTCTTCCAGTCCTGCTCTTGCTCTTCCACAGCATCCAGCATCTCCACCATGGATCGTCGCACAACTCCTTTGGTAGCCGCCATCAATTCTACACAACAGTGCAAAGCCCTCTTCAGGCTCTTTCACCCTGTTCTATCGCAAGGAAAAGAGGGCGTCCAAGACAGTGTCTGGGTCCGAAGATGGATCGCGAGAAGAGCTGTAGTATGGACTGGTATGATCAAGCTCGATGGTGGAGCTGAGGAACGAAGACACTCGTGCATTCCAGCACTTTATTAGGATGCCACCAGCCATGTTTGATAAAGTTGTGGAGTGGCTGAGACCCAGGTTGACCAAGGCAAACACAACTTCTGGCCCAGCCTGGACCCTGGACTGAAGAGGTGCACTACTCTGCGCCACCTGGCCTCTGGGACCACGTACAGGAACATGCGATGCCTGAGGGTGGCCACACAACACCATCAGCATTGTGGTCAGAGAAGTGGTACAGGCCATCATCGAAGAATACCTGGAGGAGCTCCTCCAGTGCCCCACCACTGAAGAACGGCTGGAAGAAAGTTGCAGAGCAGTGGTATCAGAAGTGGAACTTCCCCACACCGTTGGATCCATAGATGGGAAGCACGCCTGCAAAGCCTCGGCCAACTCAGGGTCCACTTATCACAACTACAAGGGCTTCTTCAGCCATCATCCTCTTCGCCATGGTCGATGCTGACTACAAGTTCATGTACTATCGATGCTTCAGGCAACGAGTCAGCTTCAGATGGCCCAGGTATACAACGCCAGTGACCTCAAGAGGGGCTGGAACGCAACCTCATCATGGGCTTCCCAGATCCAGACCCCCTGCCCAATGACACACAAGATGTGCCCTACTTCATCATGGGGGATGACGCCTTCTCCCTCAGAAACCTACCTCATGAAGCCGCTACACTTCCAGAACCTCACCCGTGAAGAGAGGATCTTCAACTACAGGCTGTCTAGGGCAAGATGGGTGGTGGAGAACGCCTTTGGCATCCTGGGCCAACAGGTTCCAGGTACTTCTCACCAACCATGCAGCATCGCCCAGAGACCGTGGAGGAGGATCGTGGAAGCTTGCTGCAGTCCTGCACAATCTCATGTCACCCGCTACCCATTGTTGCCAGAACAGGCTCGTGGACCGCCAAAACGCAATGGGGACATGGAACCTGGTGAATGGAGGCAAGGACTAAAACCTTGATAGACACTGTGGATGTGCCAGGCCCCAACAGAGCTTCATGTGAGAAGAAAGCAGCTCAACCTCCTGAAACACTGGTGCAACTCCCCAGCTGGAGCAGGGAGTGGCAAGACAGGATGTAGAATGCTTAATGGATGCTTCCTCTGAGCCTGCTCTCATCACATCGATGAGATTTGTGCCATGTATGTTGAGTGGCCCTACATGAACAAGGCATTTTAATAAAGAGTTGTGTTTATGTTGAAATGTTGTGGATGAATGATTAAATTGTTATTGATAATAAAGGGCCATAGGTGTGGCACCTGGGAGGGTGGACCATACAGTGCCCACTATACTTGCAACTGCGAGGTTTATCTATCCCACAGCTATTACCCATCCCACGAGGTATCCTGCCCCATCCCACTGATATCCCTTACCCGTCCACACAGCTATCCATTCCCACTTGCCTCTCCTTACACATCCCACAAGAAGCATGCAAAGGCTTAAAACCATTTCTAAAAGTTTCCACCAGACTTTATTTAGTAAAGAACTGAACCAAGTGTGTGAAGCAAAGATAAACCTTATTAATAACAAGCTATAGGACTTTTATTTAAAAAAGCAAAATGACACCAAGAAAAGTGTTCCCAAGCAAAGAGAAAGTCAAACAGGTAACAACCCAGTCTCTGGCACTCTTCTCAGTCACTCTGAGGCGTCTGCCCGTGGTGCGCTCAGGGGTGGAAGGGTCCAGAGGCTGAGGGGACGGTGCGCAGTGTCATGCTGGAGTGCTGTCTTCTGAGGCGCGCCACTGGGATGCCTCTCCACTGAAGGCCCGCGACCCACCATGCAAACCCGGAGGACAACGGGATGGTCTGCCTGCTATGTCTCTGTGCAACCGAACTCTCAGAGAGCTGGCTCGAGTCGCCATGATGTAAGATGGCCCTTCCTCCAGGAGCATGGGATGTCAGTCCCAACACCGATGACACGAGTTCTGAGGCCAGGCATTGGCTGTGGGCTGAGGAGAAGGAGTTAGTTGGGCTGTCTGGTCTGCGCACGGCTGCAGTGAGGTGAGGCGCGGGCCGGTGGGCATCGTGGGTGTCAGTGCATCCTTAGTTCATTCACGTGGCCAGTCGGTCGGCACCCGTGGTATGTTCGCATGTACTGTGCCTGGCGGACTGGGAAGGGCTGCCTGTGCTGTTGGAACTGCCTGGTAGCCGTAGCCTTGGTAGGTGAGGGGCTGTTGAAAGCCTTGGAAGGGCCTGTGACATCGCCGGACTGGAGGAGCTGACCTGGAGTGGCGTCACAGACAGGTTCAGCTGGGCCGCTGAGAGGTGGTGCACGCAAGACCTGTGATCCTCTCCTTGATCACCTGGTACTGGGCTTGGAGTGAGGGTCCGGTTGACGTAGGTGAGAAGGGCTTTCTGTTAGAGGATGGTATGTCGAAGTGTACCAGCTGAGAGAGGAGATCGATTACCGGAGCGGCTGGCTGCTCTGATGGTGTCCCTGATCCTCCACAGAGAAACAGTGTTGTCTCTGTCCTTCCGGTCCTGCCTCTCTGCCTGCTTTCAGTGAGCGAGTGGAGCTGGGTGGATGTGGGTTGGTCTCTGGTGACCGCGGCCTTCTTCTTGCTCCATTCTGCTTCAGGGGGTGCCATGCACTCTGTCACGGGAGTGCAGTGTGATCGGGGGGGTCTCCGTCGTGGGGCCGCTCCAAAGATACTGCCTGGACACAGAGCTGAGTCTTGGCCAGGAAGAGGACTGGCTGTCTGGTGCGGCTGCCTGAGAGAGAGGGTTGACAGAGGGGCTGCTCTCCGGTGGCGGATCTCACCCTCCAAGAAGCTGCACTTGGCCATCACGTAGTCTCTCGCGTCCGTCAGGTTTGACCGTGGCCTGGCCAGATTCTTGATGGTGCAGGCTTGCCATACAGGTGTGCATGTGCTTCCACCAGCCAAGAGGCACCTCCAAAGTGTAGCCCAGGCTCTCCGCCTTCTCTCTCAAGCAGCCTGCTTCCATTTGCGTGGTCTCGATAGGGCCTGTGTCCCTTCCTCCAGAGGTACTCGTCTCCTTCAGCCATTCGAGCACCTCCTCCTCAAGTCCTCTGCAATGGAGTGCTGTCTCCTCTCCCCCTTTTCTCCGATTGCCTCTCTCCTCCCTCTGGCAGGGCCTTTGGGCCCTCATCAGCAGGGCATTGAGTTCTAGGGGCTGGTCCAACCACACCACCACCAAAGCAGCAGCGCAGCACAACAGCCAGTAGCACCAAGAGACAGCAGAGGTCAGCACCAGCAGGCACCAGCACCAGCAGGACCAGCAGCAGCACAGCAAAAGTCAGCACCAGCAAAGCACCAGCACCAGCAGAGTCAGCCCCAGCAGCAGAAGAAGCAGCAGAAGCAGAGTCAGCACCAGGGGTGGAATGGTGGTCCGTCCTTCTTGCCAAGGCTGGCAGGAGTAGGCACAGGCTTCCCTTCTTCCCCATGGTTGTTGGGCTGAAGATGTGTTCTGGCAGCAGGTCTTTCCTCTGAATGGTGACCTGCTTGCCAGCTGCTTCCCTTTACTCAATCCGCGGGGCTGAAGCAATGCCATCCTTCCCCGCAATGTCAGTGACACGCCTTGGCATCCACTAGGCATCCGCTAGGCATCCGCCCTTGGCATCACGCTCCTATCCGCTGCGCGATCCGCTTCAGCTTTCTCCCCCAGAAGCCCCTGTGGATGTGTCATCGCTCCATCCGCTTCCATCCGCTAGGCATTCCCAATTGAGCATACCGCTTAACTTCCTCGCCTACGTTCCCTCCCCACGTCCGTATCCTTTCGTTGTTGTCCGTATCTCTTGTATGGGCCAAATTTGGGGCACTTTTGAGAGCGGATAACAATGGATGGGAAACAAATTCATTCTCCTCCAAGCCCTGCGATGGAAAATTTTCTCGTCCGCTGTGTCCTTTTTACATATGTTTTGCATCCGTCGGCCGATGTGACCTAGCCTTAAGTTATTTAATTTGGATTTCTACATTTAAAAAATAAAGTTCTTGAATAGATAACTCTACCCAAGGCCCTGTGTGGTTTGTTTGGTTTTAATCTAATATGAGGACATACGCTTAAATTTTCATTACTGTACAGACTGAGCCAGTTACTGTACAGACTGAGCTTTCAACCTGCTTTTATTTTTGAAAATTACTACAATATGTGAATCCAATCAATATTACCTTAAGGTCAAGATACCACAATTAAAAATACATTATTGGTTGTAAAAGGATAAACTTAAAACTTCTGAATACAGCATGATATGTCAAAAAATCATTTTCTTTTGTTAAGTAGTAAGATCAATATTCTTTTTCACTACACCATGTAAATGTAATTGCTGATTCCTGCAGTATTTTGTAATTTAAAAACATCAGTTTATACTTGGATAATTGTTGGAACATAAATTTTCCACTGAGTATGGAGTTCAATTGAAAAATATTTTAGTACTGGATGCAAACTTTATATATTTCAGGAATCAATATATCTCTATGAAACAGCATAATATTTGCTTTAGCAATTTTATCTTTTTCCCCAGGATAAGGCATTCATATTTATAGCCACTGGGTGGCAGAGATGTTCTTTGTTTAAATTACATTCCTTTAGTATCTATTGTTAGTAATCAAAAGAGAAATAGTAATTTCAGTAGCCAAAGAAGGGGTTAAGTTATTTTAGATAGAAAAAAGTGGAAGGAAGGAGTTCCTATTGTCATTTTGATTTTGGACTTCTCAATAAAGTTTGTGGTCATCAACAGAGTGATTTTCTGATAAGTATCTTATAGTGATATAGTAGGAGAACTATGTTGGTCTACAGTAGCCAAAAATGTCTGAGCTGCAGCTCACTTCTTCAGGTGCATGAAGTAGCTAAACTGATGTAGGTCTTAAATTGGGGCAAAGTGAGGAGACAATGGGATGAGTGCACCAGTGCACCACTGAAAGATCAGCTTAGGGATAGACCATCATGGAGAAAATTGCAAAGAGTTAACAATAACAACTTAAGGACACCTAATCAATACGGGAAAGGAGGAGGAAGCAACAGGTGAGACACATCAATGAGAGTTTGTTGTAATGAATTTTCTCTATAAGCATCTTCAGATGGTCAGAACTTTTCAGTCTTCTAAACAAGCTTAATTGGAAAATTAAAAAAGGTGCCACAATGTATGAATTGGGCTTATAAGAGTATTCATTAGCTGTCATTTCTTGCACTTTAGAGAAATGGTTATTGAAGATAAACAGCCTTCTTTGTAATTCATTAAACCTTCCAGAAACAGTTGTGTTGTTTTATAAGAACTTAGGTAAGTTCTAGTGTTGATCTTAATGGCAGGTATTCTAAATTTTTAATAGAGTTGAATGAAGCAGAAATATAAAATCTGCATAATGTTTTTTTTTCTTGGGAAGAAAAAAAATTGTACCTTAGTTTAGAACTGTTTAGAGTTCCCCTTAAAAAAAAAGGCTTTTATTTCTTAAGACGTGCAAATGAGAAGTTTCTAAGAATTTTCAGGAGTGTCTGAATAGAGTCTCTTCCTTACCACTATGTTTTTGAGGGAGTTAGACCTTGATTTTGTTGGAGAGCTTTGCTGTTTCTTAGAAATTTATGAAACTTTGTTTTGCCTTGTTTTCTAGTGTTTCACAGAATTGCAACACTAAAATTCTTCCTCTGTTTGCAGTACTGTGAGAGCTATGTATCTTGGAGAAATGGCAGATGATACAATGTAGCAACTGAGTCAGAAAATGCCACCTGCAGGTTAACTAGTTCTTGAGCATTGTAGAAAAAAACATTATGAACATGTAAATAGTCTTGGAGCAACATAGTTATATTCTGCAATTACTTAGGAAAACTTCAAATTATTTCTTAGTTGTGAAGACTAGGATTCTTGCTGACTACTGACTGCTGCTTACTGTGTTCTTAACTTCAATATTTCTTAACTTCATAATTTTAAGATATGTTGACCTCAGTAACCAGAATTCCCACAGCCAGCATTCTGGGAGTTGGAAGTCCACACATCTTAAAGTTGCTAAGGTCAAGAAACATTTAGCTGATAAACTATTTAGCATAAAAAGGATACAGGTAGTGGTTGGGAGGGGAAGCAACTGGAGTAAAATGGAGCTTGTATGTGTTAGTTAATGTTGGAATGGAGAAGCTGCATTTTAATTTTGAACAGGTGGATCATCTCATTGTGGCATTTTAGCATATGCTGAACCCAAGACAAAATATCTATGACAGGAGGTATTGAATCAATATTAGTGGTTTTCCTGTTGTGACTTTGCATATTGTATCCAACTAAATGTTTATAGGATGGTATGTCGCTGAAGAATCTCAGCCATCCAGGTAGAGTTGTCTGGAAGTGGAGTCATAGCAATCAAAAATGTTTATAGGTTATTTCTTAGGTTATTCTACATTTTCTTCAAAGAGAGAGATGTGTAGTAGTGTCCCTTCTGTCACTTCGGAAAATATGTTTTTGCATGACATGGTTGTCAGCTGCTATCAAAGTCATGAGTCCCACATGATTGGGAATCTCAAGATAGATGGAAACCCAGCAATCTTAACCATTGCAAAATTGACCAGAAAGCTTTTAGTAACTGGGGTTTTCAGTGATACCATGAAATTATTATGGTTGATTGCACATTCAGCTAGATGTTTAGACTGGATTTGGTACTTTTGTCCACCTAGGTTCTTAAAAGTACCCCAGTTGGGGTTGGCATAACCCTGGATGGAATAGGGGAAGACCTCAGTCACTTCTGGGCCTCTTTAGCCATTATGATGGTGATCGTGAAAAAATGTAATATCTACCTCCCTTCTTATGATCTGTTCAGAAGGTTGTTTATCTGGGAGAAGTTTATCTACAAACCTAGCCCTTCTATTTTGACTATTGACCAGATTTAGTTGTTCATTTAATGTGCTGACCCCAACTGCTCATGGAATCAGGCCAATCATTTGAAAGATTGGAGAAAAGGACTGGCTTTAACCTGTTATCTTTTCTAGCTAGCTTATATCAATTCAAAGTGTTAGGAATATGAAACACCTAACAGGTATTTGGGTTAGAAATATATAAACCCTTTAAGGGATAATGGCAAGAGCATGCACTTGGGTGTAATTCTCAAATGCCATAAGATGGAAGCAGAATCCTGTATTGTCTTAGTGAGTCTCAGAAGAGAAGAGAGTAATTTTAATTTCTTCTGTCACTGGCTATTGCTCCATTTTCCTACATTGATGATATACTGATTAGATGTAAGTCTGAATACTTAACTGTTTTTGAACTGGACTTTGTTACTAGGAATATCCTGGATGAAAAAAAACTGATCTGATTAACCTGTGTAATGATTTTTTGACTGCCTATTTTGGACTTTTCGCTTTAAACCTTTTCTGAAGTAAACCTACATTAACTGTCAGTGTAATTTGTTTGTCTGAATGTGTATTATTCCAACACTACTCTCTATACGTCTCCCTGTATGCGCTCATTCTCCTAACGGGGAATTACCTCAACACAAAGCAACGGTATATCTGTTTCAAATGGCTACAGAAGCAGTTATTCTATGAAATTGGAAATCTTGCTGTAAATGAAGTGAGGTGAAGATCATGGGGTTTTTTTCCAAATAATTTACTGTGAATTGGGATGAGGAGGGTTTGGAGGGTCAAAAGGATGGATGTCACAGCTAAAATATATATAGGGTGTTGTTTGCCTGTTGAATATAATCCTTTTTATAATAATTGAATATACTCTTTTCTTCTTACTTCTTTCCCTTGGTTCGTTTATGCAGTTTTGTTCTTTTTATTTTTCTTCCCAGTGCAGCTAACTCACTCAGTCCTTCCAACTACATCTTGTTTTATTTCCTTCTTTTGCTGTTTCTTCTTGAAGATGGGAATAGATTGTGTGTGTGAAAGAGAGAATAAAGCATTTGTGTTTTGCTATAACATTCTATGTGGTTGGAGTTCAAATAACTTTATAATGACAGTATCTTATTTTATCACAATAAGTAGTTTTTAATTTATGTTTTATTTATTTTGGTGGGGCTGTTCTTTCTTTTGGAGGGTACTTTTGGTATATATGTGTGCATACTAGGGTTTGGGGGGAAAATTGAAATTTGCAGCTATTGACAAGAGAAAGCATTTGGGGACTGCTCAGAATTTTTGTTCTTGTTATTTTTATTTACTGTTCTGTTTTAGGAGAAATGTTACCTTAAATTTAAAATAGTCTTACTTTCAACTAAATATCACATATACTGTCTCCTTATTTTAAATTTTAGTTTGCAAACTTTTTTCCAGGGAAGGAGATTATCCCTTTATACTTTGCTAAACACTATTGTCAAAAACTACTCTTTACACCATTAAATAATGTCCTGGCTACGATCTAATTCATATGAACGTTTTAAAAATTATATTTACATCTGTGCTAAACAACTTTTAAGATACTAGGGTTTGCATTGCTTTGAACAACAGTTAGTTGGTTGGTTGGTTCCAGAATCACAAAAGTACAATTCCTACAATAACGGAAAGATAATTTGTCACTTCTCTTACCAATTTAGCCTCCATATTTCCTTCAAATAAACTTGGACTTGCTGGCCAGGTTTTAATCTACTAGAACTTTTCTGGTGACCAGCACAGAAAAAAATGAAATTTGAAAGCTCTGTATCAATGTTTAACATTAACTTGGTTATCTGTGTTATCAGGTACTACTAGGATTCTGAACTAGATGTCTTCTCAAAACTGTCACAGTACTTTATCCCTGAAAAACATATTAGACAATGGATTTCTGATGAGTGCTTCCAGCAATAGCAACTCTCCAGGTAGCAGCTTATTTCTGGACATGAATCATGCTCCCAAATCAGAAGACTGGGACAGTAAAGGGACTACTCTAAATGTCAAGGTTACAGAATTTTCTTCAGGTAGTATGAAGGGAGACCTGCAAACTTCATGTGACAGTGGGACATCTTTTTGTAAAACCCCATCCCAACCATCTGCCTTTGACTTGTCTAATTTGAGTTCTGCTAATAACAGCAAAGCAAATTCCTTAGTGAACACGTACCATGATACTAAGTCATCTACACCATGCAGAGAAGACAAGGCCTCCGAACTAACTGAGCATATGATATTAAAAAGTTCTGAAATGAGTGATGATATGGTCTTCAAGAAGCCACTACAGCCACCAATATGGGAGATTTCTGGAATACAAGCCACTGTGGATAATTCTCTGTCCCTTGAAGCAAGCTTAGAAGATACTGGCTCCCTGGGTTGCATGAAAACAGATACGCCATCTCTGGAGAGGTCACATTTTGTTATGCCAGCTGATCCATAAATGAAGCTGATGCCTTTCTTGCTGACAAGTGAGCCAAAAACAAATCAAATAAAAATTAGTCTAATAAGATATTGTTCCACAAAGACATTAACTGAAAGTGACTTCATCCTTTTACATTTAAGGATCAGCACATCATAGCAAATAATTTGGTAATTGAGAAATGAAATTTAGAAATGAAAGCCAGATTTATTGAAAAATGCAAAACTACTATATTATGATATTGCTTTTTTGCCATTCTCCATGCATACCACTGAATGTCTCCTTCCATTATGGTTGATGTGAAAAGCTGAAATATGAGCAATGAGCTACCGAAAACATTGGTATAAAAACAGCTTCAGACTTAATTGGGTTAAATATTACTTCATATGCATTAGAATTAATTTGTTGTCTAGTCTTTGTGGGGGTTGGTTTTGGGATTGCGGATTGAAATGTTGAGATGCCAGTATATTTAGTCACTACTTTTATTCTTAGGAATTGCTAGAACTAAATTCAGGAATCTCAGCTGTGTATAATAGCTGCTCCTATTTATAAGTGGGTTTATCTCAGTTATGGCTTTGGAGCAACTTTTATTGCAGTAAATAATTCTCAATCTCTCAACTGGCTTTATCCTGAATATTAGCAAACAGTCGAAAAAGACTTTAAATTAAAGGAATATGTTGAGTCAGACCATATGTTATCCTTGACCACAACTTGGTTTGATCTAGCAAAATATATAGATCTAATTGTGGATTTATGAATAAATTATGATTCACATTGTAGGAACTCAGTTACTGCTAAAGGGGAATCAAACTAAATTTTTCTAAGGTTCCAGAGTTTTTAGGCCGTTCGGCAGTTTAGATGAGGTTCTTTATTGGAGGAAAGGGTTAGTGTGTAGAAAGAAATAAAAGTACAGGGGGCATCAATGTTTGCCTTGTTATCCACTGAATTAAAATAGACTCTTAAATCCACAAAGATCCAATTGTTAAATTGGATTAGCCTAGTGGTAGGGCAGTTATAACAGGTTCCTCTTTTTTCCTATACTTTCAGCAACATGGATCACCTGATGACATTGTCAAAACAGGATTTGTTTACAGCGTACAAAGTGAAGTGGGTTCTTTATGCTTGCTGGAAACCTAAACCAAAGCCTGACTTTTGCAGGAAGCAGAACGCAGACCTTTGTACAAAAATGTTTCCCCTTCTTGTCCACCTGTTAGTAGTATGAGTTGTTTCAATTTCCTTGAAATAAGTTGTAACAGAAGGCTGAGCAAGAATAAATGAAATTGAAAGACTATTATCTTGTTCCTATAAATAAAGTTACCAAATAGAACAAAAGTATTGCTTATTATGTGTGGAAATCTTTTCCCTGAGATTAAATCAGCGACTTACATTTTAATACTTTGTTGGCCACGTTGGCCACATTGTTTACTCTTCTGCTTTTAAAAAGCTTGGTATAACTCAAATGCATGTTTTTCTATCAACACTAAAAAAATTAATCACCTTAGATACTTCCTTGACCTCACATGAACTGTGGTTAACCTGAGATTTTAACTGATCTTCTCATTCTAACTCAAAAATGGATCAAGGAGATTCTCATTTTAACAATCACTTAAGACACAAATTTTAATACAGCTATCTCTACAGCTAAACGACTTAAAGGCCTTTCTGATCATGAACTGCTGAACAAACTTCCTCATTTGAAGCTGTACTTGAAGAGAGGCCTTTTAAGACCTTCTAATTCATGGAATTCCATTTATGTTTCATATCTTGCAATAACTAATCACTATCATATATTTCCCTAGCCATTATATGTATTTATATTGCTCAGAACAATAGAGAACAAACTAATCAGAAACAAAAATTTCAAATTGTACAAATGATTTATTTAAAAAACACATTAAATATACAATATTATATATAAAATTGTCTTAGAGGCATATATATATATATATATATATATATGACAGTTTTTCATTCAAAATTTTAGATTATCTTCATATTTACAACATAGTGTAGTTATAGAAAATTGGCAGACAACAGTCACTTGTCATGTGCTTGTTCAATAAAATTATGATTCCTCTTCTTCCAAAAAGGACACATTGTTTTTACTTTGAATTTATCAGAAACCATCCTGGAATCCAACTTCACTTGTATCAATATCATGTTCCTTTCAGAAGAGAAAAAATATTAAAGTACATCATACATCATTGTGGCTCTCCATTCCTAGCTTTTAAAATTTTAAAGGTATCACTGGAAAATATTTTTATTGTCTGAAATTGACTTTAGTAAACAAGAATACTTAAGAGATTCTTCATCAGTAACTCAGCTCATCCTACTAACTGCCTAACTTTGTTTTTTCTCTGTATTGTACTGCCCCTAAAATTTTGGATATTCCCTAGCCATATAAACCAATGTACATATAACTATTCTGAGGAATATTGCAGCATTGCATTTGCTTTTTAAAGAGATAATAACCTTCAGAAAGAGACCCTGGAGAGATTAGACATTTTGCATAACACTAGACACTTCTGGATGTATCATATAAAAACCCTGGTAGAGACTGTACTTGGGGCTGCTTTCATAGCATCAGAGCTATATTATGTTCAGTTGTGAAATACTTCATGAAAAAAACTTGAAATATTCTGAAATTACCAGACCTAAATACTATAAACACAAAATGGTTAAGGAATTAAATGTATCCTTCAGGACGTATCCTTTTCTCAAGTCATCTCCCTCTTTTAAGAGATAATCTTGGTGCACAATAATGTGTTATGATTAAAATCTAATTAGCTTATTTCTATCTAGTTTGCAGTCATGAGTAAAAATGCAGTCTGCTTTATGCACCAGGTGTGACTTGAAGAGGAAGGAAGAAATACATAAATCCAGTCTATATGGGAACATCACTATGTTCAACTGTGTGCAACTTCCTTTGGTCCACGTAACTTTAAATGGTATCTTGGGAGTTGTACTACAAAAGAAATGTAGCCACGTGATTTGAAAAATCAGCAAAAAGTAAAATATATTTTAATTCCCACATGCTCAGTGATCATCATCCCTGTATATCTTCCAATTAAGGACTAAAGGAGCCATAAAAAAATCTCATGAACATACTCTTACACATACACACACACACACACACACACATAGTTATTTGCGAGAGGGTAGAAGACTGCTAATATTGGGCCACAAAATTTAAGGTGATGGATCATGTTGACCCATTGGACACAAAATTTAGATCATAGATAATTGTTTTACAGAAAAAAGAACACACAATTATCTTTACCTTTAAAAAAATCCTCAGGAAGTATTATTTCAATATTCTTAATTTAAAAGCTATGGTATATTTGTATGATTTTAGTACGCTACTTCCAAACTAGCATGCTAAGATCAGTAAGATATCCAATTTCTCCACAATCTAATTTTATATTTGCCTGTACAGAAAATCCATAGTTAATGTCATTAATTGGGCTGGACACTCCATTGTTAAGTGACAGATAAGCTCTTAAATTGAAAAGCCACATGTCCACACCACTTAGCAATGGCAGTTCTGGCCGTCCCAGCGCTATTGCTAAGTGACGAACACATGGGTCACATTATTGCAACTTGTAACTTTTCAGCAGCTTCAACATTGACTTTTTGTGAGAAGACATCAGGGAAGGTCACAAACCACAATCACATGACAGTTAAAGTCATAACTGTGAGCCAAGTGACAAGATTGCAATAATGTGGCCACGGGAACATGTGAGCCATAAGTACAAGGATCAGTGGTAAGTACACTACACATTCAGCACCACCATATGTTTGAATGGTTTGTGGAAGAGTAGTCATTAAATGAGGACCACCTGTAAAACCATTATATATGGCTGGAAGGAAAATGTTTAATAATTACTTGATTTAGCTTCTTGAACTCTACCACTTGAAAGAAAATATGTTCCAGTATATGCTTGGCATCTTGCCGTTCCTTTGGCAATTTATTAGTTACCCCTAGGATATCACCACATTTTCTGACATAGAATTCCAGATCATCTTCAGTACCTAATAAAATACAAAGAAGTATTGCTACACATAGATACAAATATTATTTGGAGTCATGGTACCTATTTTTGTACAGAATCATCTTCTAAAGAACATAAAGTCATTTGAAACATGTTTTTATAATTGATATAAAACATTGGCACAATTGTATGTGAAAGAAATAGTTAACAGCAACTCTGGGGTTTTTTCATATAAAACATTAATAAGTGTCATTCCATCCAATGTTCATACATTTGTTGCTTTAAGCACCAAGTCTACTTATAAGCAATGATAGAAATAATTGGTAAGCTGAAATTGCCGTTGAACTCTGGCTGAAAGGCAGTCTGAAATGCGTTTTATAAAATTCAATAAAGCCTAAATAATTATCTTATATATTTCTTCTATTTTCCACCACTCTTTTATAAATTATGGACTCTTCTATAATGACAAGTTATTACATATTTTGTAACTATTATTTTACTGACAGCAACATCAACAATATTTTATATTTTGCATACAAAACTATTTTTAAAACGTATGAGTTTGTTGAACAAATTAATCTGTACAACTGAAAAATAAGCCAGAGGATCTAATGGAATGCTATAATTAAATATATTTTCTTCTGTCGTATTCATTACATACAAGAAATAACAGGCAATCCCATGTATAATAGATTATCTCTGTTTCTAACATGTTGGATAATTTTATTTATTTTGCTTATAACACTAATCATATGTTGCCATAGCATTACATGAGCTTTCTCTGAATAATATCTATCTTTATAATACCAATTTTTCTATTATCACAGAAATATTGTCCCAATATTGTATAGTCATTTAAGCATATAGTGTCTCATTATTCCAGTTTACTTTCATATTTTAAAAGCAATTCATAAGCAAATGTAATTTACAATCAAAACCAGGTTTAGTTTATCAAAATAATTCCTTTTTAAAAAAAAATCATGGGAATTATAGTGCAGATACAGTTACATTTAAAAATGAATTATAATGTATGCCTTAAAGATTTAATAGAAGTCTTGATAGATGTTAAGAAATTATGTGAACTAGAAATCACTTTGCTAGAGATTTAAAACTAAGGACTAAATCAATAAAAGGGTACTTTAAACCAAAGGCCAAATTGAACACAATAACAAATGTACCACCTGCCAATACTTCACATTTCTCTTGAGTAGGTGGTCTAGCTACAGTACTTCTGATCATCTTAAAAGCCCAAAGTAGTCTGACAACCCGACTGATCTCTCTAAAAGTAGAGATAACAGAATTTCCATGTGTAAGTATGCAGGAAAGACTCCTCTCCTGATCAAGAATTCATGGCTTTGTTCCTCATACTTTCTTCTCCAATTGCAAATTTTCAGAATGGACTTTTTGTATCAAATATAGCAATGCTAAAATATAGGATACCTAAAATAAACTGTTAAAATGATGGGTAAAAATTACTTCTACCATAAACCCATACATTATTTGGATATATTTGTGTAACACCTCCTGCCCCCTATATTCATTATTCATACATTAACAATTATAGAGAAAATAACAGAAAATTATAAATGCAAATTCGGCCAACTTAGTTTGAAATTATAGCCCATTGTGGAGGATTCAAGTTGCTAAAGTATCCAACCATCCTGCAAATTAGCTTAGCAAACTCACCACAAAAGTTTGAACTACTTACACTTGTTTGTTATTTGGGCGAGACGAGCTTTCTCAGAAGAAAAAGTTTCATCCAAATCAAACAAGTCCAGGCTGGGGGGAGGCAACTCTCTGAAGGCTGGTGGAAAAACCTAATAAGTAAAAAAGGTGAAACAAAAATGTCTGATTTGTCCTTATTTATTCAAAAAATGGAATATTGTTGTAGGATACTAATCAAAGCATTTTAATGTCCATGAGAAAGCAATTGGCTTTCTATTTATAACCCACTAAAAAGCACTATTTCTGTTAGCCTTTATCTGAAATTTTAGCCTTTTTCTCAAACACTTGATTCACCTTTACTACAGGTATTCCATGTCTTATAATGTGCCTGCTATCCATCTTTTGTAATACTCACCTCTTAATTTAACTAATGTACTCTGGCTATTTTTTGCTAATGGATCAAATCTTATATATGGAATCAAAATATTTGTTTTCCCTATACACTTATTTTATTGTAGTAACAACAAATGACACTGTTACTCACTGCTGGCTGAAGTGCAGGTAAAGGTGTTTCAAACTGTGGCTGAATTAGCTGAAGTGGTTCGTATTTCACATTCAGCTGTTCGTAAGACCTGTAGAATAAAGTTAGCTTACATAATCTGATAATAAATGTAAAACATAAAATTGATCATACAGAACATATTACTGAAAACATACTCCTAAACATAACTATTAGGGATAAGTTCTACAAAACTGCATGGGCAACTTTAAAATAACTCTGATTAGGACTATATTGCAATAACCCTGTGGACTTCACATAAGGTTAATATTTTGATACGTACAATTGAAAGTATTCTATTTTTGAATCAGAAACTAAAATTCTAAAGATTCTGATGCAAAAATAGAAATGTATATGGAACTCGAGCAATGAAGTGCTATTGGTCAATTAGAAAAAGGGTGTTATATATTAAGGCCATAGTCCAGAAGTGAAAATTCTTAGAATAAACAGGCTAACGAATCACTAATGGGAAATTTTTGTTTTTTAAAAAGGTACAAATAATTCTTAGGCAGATATATAAACAAAGAAGAAATTGCTGTGTTATTTTGCTGCTGTATAGCAAAATATTATTTTGCTATATTGCTGTGCTTGTTGCACTGAGGAAACATGGGTATCAGTGCAACAAGTAGCACAGCAAGAAGAACCAGAGATCCAGGACTCTTCTCACAATTCTGCTGGGAAATACAATCTTCTGCACAGAAGAGAAAAAGAAACTTTCCTGGCCATAGGCCATTATTATTTGCTCCTCTTTTTGGATCTGGTATGATATAGCTCAACTCTTATAACTTTAAAACATTCTGGTGCATACATGGAAGCCCACTAGCTTATTTGTTTGCTTTCTTGAGCATTTTCTGTATATTACGATTTTCATTGCCACCTATCCAAAATAGACCACAAATATATATATATGGATATGGTATTCAGCTTTGTTCAGGTATTTTCCCATGTCATTATAGTTGTGCTTTTAAAGTTGTAGCAANATTTTCCCATGTCATTATAGTTGTGCTTTTAAAGTTGTAGCAACATTTCGGCAGAATCTCATCTGCCATCATCAGGCTTCTGTGTACAGAAGCCTGATGATTCACAATACAGAAGCCTGATGATGGCAGATGAGATTCTGCTGAAACACTGCTTACAACTTTAAAAGCACAACTATAATGATGTGGGAAAATACCCGAACAAAGCTGAATACCATAGATGTTAAGTACCTGCAAAAAATTTTTATACACACACACACACACACACACACACACACCGTAGATTTTAAATTTCTATGCCAATGCATGCAACATTTAAATCCAATTTGTTATTGAGGTTTTTTTTAAATAAGCTATTATTTTAAGAATAACAAATACTTTCAGGTGCTGACTTAATAATTTTCGGAAGTGCTGTAGTATCTAGTTGGTAAATAGACATATCAAAAAGTGTTGTAAAGTCTCGTGGATTCTCATCTCCCTCTTGAAGACAAACTCGTAATCGTTCTGACAAAGTGGCTATATCAGGAAGCATTGTATAATCAGAAATCTGAAAAAAAGAGCAAAGTAGTAGCTGGGATTTAAAAAATGGGTGTTAACATATTTACAAATCTAATATACAATTAAGATATGTAAATATAAAATAAGTCTAATTTCTTGTCAAGGTGCTAAACTTTGCAATATGCAGGTAATCCTGGACTTACAGCCACAACTGGGACCAGAATTTCTGTTGCTAAGAAAGATAGTTGTTTAGTGAAGGACACCCGATTTTACAATTTTTTTTCCCATGGATCTTAAGCAAATCATGGCAGTTCTTTACTGAATCACATGGTCATGAAGCAAATTCAGATTTCCCCACTGATCACACTTGTTGGAAGATAACTGGGAAAGTTATGACAAATCACATAGCCCTGGAACACTGCAATCATTTTAACTACATGTTGCACTCAAATTTTGATCACATGACTGTGGGGATGCTGCAACAGTCTTAAGTGCAAAGACTGATTATAAGTGATTTTTTTTCAATGTTGAATAACTTCAAATGGTTGCTAAACAAATGGTTGCAATTTGAGGACTACCTGAATTCAAAACCAATCTGTTCCATCTTCAGACTATGAGCAAATACATCTCCTAATGCAACACTTTTGAACAACAAACTGCGTTCAATAACAAAATACTTTGGTCAGAATATACACATGTTAACACTGATTGTAAAATTATTTTATTTTTTTGTTGTGAAATCCAACTTGAAAAGATGGTACCGTGTTTCTCACATTATAAGGCCGGGCCTTATATTTTTTTGACCCCCGAAAAAACGACTAGGCCGTCTTTTCGGGGGTGACTTAATTCGCCCCCTTGTATCCTCAGGTGAGTGGGCGGCGACATCTTGGGGTTCGGGAGACCTTTTCCTTCTCCCTTGCTGCCGCGGCGTTAAAAGAACGCTACGGCATTTGGCGCAGCCACATGCGGCCAGTCAGGGCTCCTCCCTGCAACCGGAGCCCTGAGGAGACACTTGGCTTCAGGTGCTCCCATCGCCGCGTTCCGAGGGAAGGCACTTGCCTGATAGGATCTCTCCCTCTCTCTTTCTCTCTCTCTCTCCCCGCAAGGTCTGCGCTGCGGCTGAGGAGGAGGCTGCAGTCAGTTCCTTCTGCTTGCTGAGAGGTGAGGAAGCTGCGGCTTTGCACAGCAAGCGAAGCGCTGCTTGCCCGGGCGAAATTTGGGAATGAGGGGCAGGAGGAGGCATGCACACACCTGCGGCTCGCTTTCCCGGCTCTGTCCAGCCCGCACGGCTCTGACGTGGCCCTGGCGGGATGAGCAGAGGGTCCGGCGGGGAGGCGCTCGCTGCCTTGGTGAGAGCTCTGCCGCCGGGAAGGAGGACAGGCAGGCCAACATTCCGTATTGTTGGAGAAACACGGTAGTGAAAGGGAAACATTGAGATAAAGCACAATTATTTTGTGATTATTTTGCTTAATCAAATAAAACTTTTTACTTAAACTGTGACAAGTTATGATACTTTTAGGAATCTGACTATATATTTTCAACATGAAAATATACTGTAAAAAATGACTTATGACTGTTTTTCAGTTACAACCTTTGCAACATCCTCATGATCATGTGATCAAAATTCAGATCCTTGGCAACTGGTTCATACTGATGACCGCTGCTGTATCCC
This sequence comes from Laticauda laticaudata, assembly GCA_004320025.1. Taxonomy (NCBI): domain Eukaryota; kingdom Metazoa; phylum Chordata; class Lepidosauria; order Squamata; family Elapidae; genus Laticauda; species Laticauda laticaudata. The sequence goes on from BHFT01032211.1 coordinate 79,316, forward strand.
AAGGTCATCTTTTGCAAACTTCTCACAAGTAAAGTCAATGGGGAAGCCAGATTCATTTAACAACCAGGTTACTAACTTATCTACTGCAGTGATTCACTTAACTGTGGCAGGAAATGTTTTAAAATGTGGCAAAACTCACTTAACAAATTCGCACTAAACAACATAAATTTTGGGGTCAATTATGCTTGTAAATTGAGGACTACCTATATTGAAACTTTGGCCACGGTAATAACATTTTAATAAGGAATGGCATGTTGAATTTCTTTTTGGAACTCAGATGGGCCCATTCAGGTCATTCTTCTCAAAAAGGTACAGTCCCAATTTCTAAGGACCATCTTACCATCTAATTTAATATGGTACTACACTGTAAAGTCAGTTCAAAGCCATATTACTAAAGCATTGACTTGGACATTTTCTGACCAGCTTAAGTTACTCTCCTTTCCCGCTGGTCTAGCTCCTGTAATAGTGGTTGAGAATTTTAATTCCTCTTGAAACCAGGTATTCTATGAGAGAGTAAAATTTTTTGGGCTCTTAAGGGCTCTGAATAAGTTCTATCCACTCTTAAATAGCCTGCTCTGGATATAACATACAAATTGACCTATCATTTTTGTCTAGGTTTTTGAGCAGATCTACCCATCCATTCTGCCCAATAAAAATACTTCAACCAAGTAACAAACCCAAATTCAGTTGAGGTTTTCTTTGATCAAAGTTAATGTCCTCCCACCAATGTTACTGAGGGGAGATATTGACATGTTCAGCTTGAGGGAAAGTTGTACTTCTGCAGTGGAGGAACAATTCACATGCTGAATCATGTTGTTTTGTATTACGTCTACTAGGATAAAGCCCGGCAGGAGTTCCTATTTCCATTCAGTCCTCCAGCTTTATTAAACTTTATTAAACTGCCTTTAAGCAGTTCTTATGGCCTCCTTTTTGATTCTGCTGATCACTTATTTTAAAGAATTATGGTTAGAGGTAAATGTAGGTATTTGTCAAGCTGATTACCTCTACCTAATTATGTTTTTTTTAAATTAGCCTTTGATATCTTCCTTTAATTTACCAATAGGAATTATATTTTTACCTGAAATTTATTCATTAGATCTATCGCCTTAACTTCTTTAGGGCATAGAATTACACTAAAAAGAAGAATCATATGTAAGTACAATATGTTGCACTAATTTTTTAAATAATTTTAAATTTCAAATATTTATCTGAAAATAATTGTATCTTGCTTCTTCAAACTTATTTCTGTTTATGACAAAAGTGATTTATCATTTCTGCTATATGCCTTATGAATTTGTTTAATTTTTGTACTATTTTATAACAACTTATGGTTTGTGTAATAAAGCTTATGTACATCAACATATACACATACAGTATATACTTACTTCTGGATCTTCTGCATCTATCTGATTTAAGTGAATGTCATTTGTTGTAAGCCATTGGAAAAGTACTTCCTAAGAAACCACAGAAATTTGTTACATTTGTAAAGCATTTAAACCAGGGGTCGCCAACCTTTTGGACCTCAGGGACCAAACTCATAATTTTAGATCCCAGGGACCACTAACTGGTTCTGTGGGCATGGCCTAATTTGTGGGTGTGGCTTGGTGGTCATGTGACTGGCTGGGCATGGCTTGTATGTAAATATTATAAATATTTATATAAATATTGAATTTTTTATTTAAAAAAGAGCAACTTTTACCCAAAATCAGGCAAAGCAGGCAGATTTGAGTTGCTCACTGAATCACAGATTCATTCAGAGATCTACCTATCTGCCATTGGCTAGCTCAGTCTGTCACATAAAATTTGCTTGCCGTTAATCTGCACTGAATTTGGTTGCAAGCAAACCTTCAGTCCTAAGGGAGGTCACTGAAGATTTAAAAACTAGCTAGAAAGCAAGAAATCCAACCATTTCCTGCTTCTTGGCTAATCTAAATCTCCTGGCACAGCAGAACAGATGATGGTTGGGAAAAGGAAAAATAGCAATTTAGCAGGCAAGTTTATGGGTAAGTGGGTAGGGAGGGTTCCCGTGGGCCATGTGGGTGGCGCAGCCTTGTGTTTCTGCGCAGCCTGGATTAATTGCTTTGGGAGGTGCTCTGGGGTGCACCTCAGGGGTGAGATTTCATCTCAGGGTGAGATTTCCCTGCGGCTCACCAAAATTTTCTCACGGCCAACCGGTGGGCCACAGCCCACCGGTTGGCAACTGTTGATTTAAACAACTATCATTAAAAATCTGGCCCCACAATTCAATTCCTTCATTCTCTTTATATTTGATTACCTTTAATGGGTTTTAAAACTTTTTTATTGTATTAGTGAATTAGCAATCAAGTATTAAGTGTTTAAAATTACTTAAATTGCCTGAAAAATATTGTATCTGCATTAAATGTATTCTCCCCAATTAAAGTTACTGTAACTGTCAAGGACAAAGAAAAATGGTTTTCAAGAAAAAATGTAACACAAAATTGGCTGGCTTAGCATCAGTGTATCAAAAAAGAACAAGAATATAGTATATTTGATTGAAGCAGTATATAACTCATAAATTAATGCATGCATGAACACAAAATAAATAAAGATCTGAAGGAAAATATAAAGCAGCATATCTGCTTGCATTGGTTTAAATATGCTCATTGTGTTACATTGAACTTCAGGAATTTTTTTTTTACCAATTTTTCATTTGAAAAGACATAAGATTATAAGATTAAACAATGACTCACCATGATTTTGGTATTTTCTTCTTTTTCCAAATACTGATCACTGAACATATGACACGATCCCAATACTGCTAATTTGCCACCTTGAGTCTATCAAATAATAAATGGGGGACAACACATGTATGAACTATAATTATCTAAGGGAACATCTAAAACATGCTATCTAGATTAAGTTAATTCAATTTTAAAAAATCAGGTATATTTTTATAACACAGATGATATAATAAAGAGAACCACTAATCAATATAGAGACAATTGCTAAACCAGGTGGTCAAGGGAATAGAGTAGTAGTTAATATCCTTTTGTTTGTAATCATGTCATACTATTTTCAAATGGCAAAATACAGAGGAAATATACTTTATCATAAAGAACTAAAATTGGACAGAAGTTGTAACTCAGTAACATACCTTATAAGGATAAAAAGCCAAAATGGGTCTATTAAGAGGAAAACAGACAGAGCCTGTTGACAAAACAGCCACTGCAGGTTTCATCACATTTAATGTAGCACCAAAAGGATATACAAAAGTGAGAGCCCTAGAAAAAGGATGCAAAGAATGTTGTTGCCAATTTTTAAACATTGCAGCATAGTGCGTTTCCAGATACAATATACTGTAACAATAACTTCCCTATAAAAATGGTCTCTCACTTAAAAAACATAGCATGTGCAATGTAGCATACAGGATACTTACTGTGAATCATTTCCACCAGTATCTTCATCTATTATCCCAGTCACTGTTTTTCCTGCAGCTCTGCTGATTTCCCTTATTGGGGGAAATACAAAATCAACTGAGATTAATAGTTTATAATACCATAATTTAAATAAAATTTGCCTGAAATTTTCCACAAATAACTTACCGATTTAAAACTCCATTAGACACCAAGGCTTCTTTAGGATGGAAATATTTATAATACACATTTCTCACCACAGAATCTTAAAAAAAATAAAAACAAATAGTTACTGAAGTGCAATGCTTCAAGATAGAGATTCTACTTCATGGCCATAATTAATTCCATTTCAAACCATGAATCTATATGGTCAATGGTGGATATACAATTCTAGCAAAGTAAAAATGCACAGTTAAACTAAATGAGAGAGGTGCAATAGCACAGGGACTCTCTTTAGTAGGTCCACTTTAATAGTTGCCTTTTATTACTTTCATGCTCTGGGCACTGCTATGATTCCAAGCACACTGCAGCTTGGCATGCTACACATTATAAACCAAGGCCCTTCTGTTATCTCATGCATATTATGTAAGTATGGAAAGTCGAAAAGATTGCTGATAGGAAAGTTATAGCCTAAATGAAATAGCCATAGCAACAAAGGCAGTATAGCAACATATGGTTAACTAAAATTGTACTGTCCAATTATTAGGAGTACAATCATAACAAATATGACATATTCAGATGTTAACTTAATATTATTCATTTATTTAATGCATTTATTTACTGCTTCTTATATCTGTTTGCTTCATTCCTAAAACTTGTCTAACTATGCTTGACAGCTTATAGAAATCATTAAATACCAAAAAAATAGATTAAAGTCAATATACAAAACTTAATATGTACAATTAAGAAGAGTCATTACAGTATATCATACATCTCTAAGTGGTTTACCACAATATAAAGGAAAGCAGACAATACATTGAAATAATATAAAATAAATGCAATGAAAAATTCACATAAACACAGTTATATGTTCTTGTACAGGATTATTTCCAAAAATCAACAGATATTAAGAATAAAAACACTTGTCAAAATGACAACCAAATTTACCATTCTTTTCCAGATCAACATTATTAGTCTGGATGTGAAAATATAAAAGATGTTGAAATAAATATTGAGTTGTAATTTGTTTTCTATTTTGAACTAGGAGTTTGGATACATTTGAAAACTGTAAAAGTAGCAATTCTTTTTCATGAAATTTATTACCATTATTGACCATGATTCCAAACTCTTCTAATAAGAAGTTGATATTAGTATCATAACGAGATTCACCACCTTCTCCCAGCATCACCAAGATATTCCCACCACTTTCGAGATATTTCTTCAGAACTTCAAACTGAGAAGAAAAAAAAGCAGAAAAAAATAGTCATTAATAGAAAGTTGGTTTCATACTTTTTTCTTAGTCAAGAATATTAAGACAGCCATACTACATGACTTTTTCTTTAAGAAAGAAAAAGTTAGTTTTCATTAAGAAAACTAAGATCATGGTATCCGGCCCTCTCAATTCCTGGCAAATAGATGGGGAAGAAATGGAGGTAGTGACAGATTTTATTTTCCTGGGCTCCAAGATCACCGCAAATGGGGACTACAGCTAAGAAATTAAAAGATGCTTACACCTGGGGAGGAAAACTATGGCAAATCTAGACAGCATACTAAAAAGCAGAGACATTACCCTGCTACCCTGTATAGTCAAGGGTATGGTTTCCCAGTTGCTATGTATGGCTGTGAAAGTTGGATTATAAAGAAGGTTGAGCGCCAAAAAATTAAGGCCTTTGAACTATGATGCAGGAGAAGATTCCTGTAAGTCCCTTGGATGGCAAGGCGATCAAACTGGTCCTAGAGGAGATCAACCCTAACTGCTCTTTAGAAAGCCAGATCCTGAAGCTGAAACTCAAATACTTTGGCTGCCTAATGAGAAGGACTCACTGAAGAAGAGCCTAATGCTGGGGATGATTGAGGGCCAAAGAAGAATAGGATGACAGAGAATGAGGTGGCTGGATGGAGTCATTAAAGCAGTCGGTATGAGCTTAAATGGACTCCGGGGGATGGTAGAGGACAGGAAGGCCTGGAGGAATGTTGTCCATGGGGTCGCAATGGGTCAGACTCGACTTTGCAACTAATTACTACGTGACTTGTAAAATTTATATTTTTTCAATATTTCCAAAATCCCATTTCCCATTTAAAACATGTACCTATTTTTAATAAGAAAATGATCAAATTAATTCTACAATTTCATTATATTTTAAAAAGTCAAAGAGAAATTTACAAGCTAATAAACATTCTGTTCCTTGGCACATAGCAAAATGTGCACAGAGAACCTTTCTGTTTCCCTATCAAAATATAAATCTTATGATGAATATTTAAGTTTTCACTATTTAAGATATAATTAATCTCTGGACAATAAACAGATAATGTATTTAATGCTAGCACATACTTCAGCAGCTGTAAACTTTTCTCTGGGTCCTGCGGTAATCCACAGTTTTACTCCTGAAAATTTATCTGAAGTAATTTCATCTTTTAAACTAGGAGCAAGTAAACAAGAAATGTTATTCCATTTAAAAAATCAAAAAAGAAATACAATCTGTTTTAAGGAAAACTTTTATGACATTAATTTTATTTATATATATCAGAACAAATTACAATTTTCAAAAAAGACATAAAATATGATGAATTCTACCTACCTCTGTATTTTCCAGTTACTACGAAGTTTTTTTTGTAAAATCCTGTAACCACTGTTCATAGTAAAAATTTCCTTTTTGGAAGCATTGAAGATAATAATATTCCGAAGATCTCCCTCCATAATTATCTTAACAATGAAAAAAAGTACAATTACATAAACAAAGGAACAGCAAATCAATGCTATAAATATCAATTAATGTATATTGTCTCTAGCTTAATATGCAGTATATTTTTAAAAAAATAAGATTATGTTTATGTTGTTTATAGCAATTCTAAAAACAATTCTATGTGCCCAGTCATTTACTTCAGATGGGGACTCATATAAATTCAACAAATGAATGAAATTATGACAGTGAAAATTGATCTAATAGTCCCATTATACCAAACAGTAATTAACATTCATAAATTTCAATTATATTTTCTCCCTAAAAACACTATATTTACATAATGTACTCTCAAAGTCCTGCTATGAAAAGAACTAAGTATGCATATGATTTGAAAGTGACATGTTGGGAATTAGGATATCCAAAATTCTAATGTTAGGGGTTCAATTTGAAATATATCCTTGTTGCCCATTGAAAGTTTTCCTGTTGGGGAAAGGACAGAAAGAGACATGCGAAAAATCCTATTGCTATATAATTTACAGAACATGAAGATTTAATTCATAATTCCTCTGCTTAAAGCAAAAAGGCATCTCCCAACTTCCTTTTAAGCAAATAATGGAAAAAAATATTTAAGCATCATTTTTTCCAGACATTCCGCCAAGTAATTAACACATTATTGATTTAGTCATAGACAACTGTCATGAAATTATTTTAAATAACAAAAATATGTTATTAGAACATAGAGATCATATCTACAAAACAACTTCAAAAATATTAATAGATTGAGAATTATAGCTGCAGGAAAGAAAACAGTATGCTGTTTAATGTACTTCTCAGCATCTTCTCTGGATTACAATTCTTGGTGAAAAATCATGAATTATATTGCTATACAACTCCACAATTTGTGCAATGTAACAATGCATTTGCAGCTACAAAAATAAAAGGAATTATATTGATCAATCTATGCCTGTCCTTGAGGAACAGAATTAAAGGTTTATTCAGACATAATTAAGGCTACCAGATGTCCTAAAAAAGGATGACTTGTCCTAATTTTCTCTATCTGACAGGCATAGCATTAAAAGTAAATATTTTTTGGCTTTTTTAGTATCTACAAACTATCTCTTCCTGCAGCTTTTCTCTGCAGCATAACCTTCTCTAAAAATAGTCTTAGTAAAATCTGGCTGAAATTAACCCAACTTTAATCAGTTATACACCAACCATTTTTTTCTAATTTATTGTAGCACATTCTTGACATTCAAAAGCCAGCCTTTCTTATAGTAGAAAAAATAATTTCATATTCATGTAGACCAATGACCCTTTTTTGTGCCCAATGCCAAGAAAGTGAAATAGTGTTTACCCATAATTGTCTTTGAGCAATTTGACCTGTTCAGAAATCTGGTAATCCTCCAAGTAATGCTGAACCATAATGGGCCTCTTTGCATTAACATGGGGTAAAAACCTATCCATTGTAAGTTTATGTTCTGCAAAAAACATCTTCAACAGTAGTAAAAACTACTGTTCTATATTAGAATTATTTATAACTGTATGTCCACATAGGGATGGAAATTATCATGTTTTCTGTGGGTGTGTCTAACGGGATTAGAGAGCCATCCAGCATGCCTACCTTCTACAGAAATGAATTGTCCAAAGACCCCTGGACTCGATGAGGTTTTTTTGTTCATCACCCTGATGTTAGAAACGACGCTCCTTGCTAAGGAAGTGTTGCCAACATATTCTTCATCAAGGGGCTGTTGAAAAAAAAATTCCTTCTTTCGGGCAGGAAGGGGAGGCTCTTTGCATCCGTTCAATTCAGCAGTGGGGGAATCTCGTTTTCCAAAAGTTGCTAAACTACCGTTCCCAGCATCCTTGGCGATGCTGGTCCGATCCCAGCAGCAACAGTTGGAAGAGTCGACAGTTCCTCAGCCACACTTTAATACTTCTGCAACGGTTGGGATTGGGAGGAATTAAGGAATAAACCTTACGCAAAACGGGGAACCTCCTCTTTGAGGTAGCGCAAGCATTGCAAAAACCATCTTTTCGCAACAACGCCAAGCGCCAAGTTCGAGGGCATCGCAAGGCCAGCCCTGTTTTCCTCCATGTAAATGGACCACAGATGCAAGGATGGCAAACGAGCGTTTATAGTTGACTCTCCACCGTATTACTAACTCACCCTTTCCCGCCCAAGGAAATCCACTTACCTGCGGAGTCGCCACCATTTTTTCGCGGTTCCTCGATAAAGAAACCTTGGTAGCGGCGGCAGCAACACGCGGTAACTAAGGGCCGCTCCACCCTAGCAACGCGATTCTCTTTCTGCGCGTGCGCAGAACGCGGCTTAACTGGAAACCTCCGGAGGAGGTAGACAAAAAATGAGGTTTGATGACGTCCGATAATGTTAAGAGACTCGCAGACATGGAACTGCTGCCTGGAGGTGGGGGGGGGGGACTTCTCCGGTGGAATCCTCCACTCTTGGAAATAGGGGGAGCTTGTGAGAATGTGCCATAGTGAAGGGGGGGGAAATGTTTTCTCCGTCCCCGTCTTTAGCGCGAACAAGCGGCAATGAAGAATATTAATTAGAATTTAGAATTTCTATTATTCCTCCTGGCTTATATAGCTCTCTAAGAAAAATGTTCCATAAAACGAGGCAATAGCTGTAAAATACTGTATTGGCTTGATTCTGTCATTCTATCAATCCAATTTATTAATATAAATCATTATTTTACAAGTAATTCCAGGGGAAAATGCATTGAATATTCCTTCTTCCTCCTGTTTTTCCCACAACAATCACCTCATGAGGTAGGTTGGGCTGAGAGAAAGTGACTGACTCAAAATCACCCAGCCAACTTTCATGCTTAAAGCCAGAACTAACTTTTACAATTTCCTGGTCTGGTACCATAACGACTAGACCAAACTGGTACTCTCTACATTGAATTAGGGCTGTAAAATCCAAGCGACTATTGAATGGTAGCAATCATTTTCTGTATCATTTTGCCACTTTAAAGTGGATGTACATAAATGTATAGGTTGCTTAACCATGATTATTGACTAAACCACAATTATTGGCTTCATTTACACAACATGCTGTGCCATTAAGGATGGTTTGTGTATGGTGGGAACTGTAAGCACTTTGCACTAAGGAACAATCTTGTTAAAGTTTAACTTGTGAACCAAGGTTTTCAGATCAGGTTGCATAATTGCAAGTCATTCTCAAAACAAATCTGATCTGATCTTGCAAAATTTTCAGATCTGAAAAATATTGATTCCAGTGACCACTGAAAAGGACAACGTTTAGCTTATGTTATTTGCTTTGCCAGTAGTACCCACCACTTATATACCCTCTCCCACCCAAGCAGTAGCCACCCCAAACCCTGTTATCTTTACGCTGCACTTCCCCTGGCACTCTCTTCCACCCAATGGCAGTAGCCATTTACCTGTCTGCCAACTTGCTTGAAGTCACCTGGAATTTGAAACTTCCTGCCAGCTTCCCTGCTGGTTTTGGTTTTTGGAACCCCTTCAGGAAGTTGCAATGAAATGCTTGCTTCATGTTCCATGATCCTCACTTAACAATAGCAATGTGGACTGCTGTGATTGCCATTGCTTAGTCCTGCAGTCATGTGCCATTATGACTGAATCACTTATTGATGGAAATTTCAGTATCAATCACAGCTCAAGGCTGATATGTATCTTTTTAAAATTTGCAATAAAAATACATGAGAGTTCCTCATTTTTGTAAAGTTGGGACTCAACAATTGTTGAATAAATGGTTATTTATCACATGTGCGGTGCTCTGGTCATCTACGTTTTCCATAATATAGAACGAGTGTTGCTGTCCAGTTGAACAAAGCCATGGCACCACATATCAATATTATTTATAAGAAATCTTTATTCTCTTGATAAATCATTCAAACTTTATCAATCATATTAAATGTCAAGAATCATATGACCCTTTATAGGTGTGTGTATGTGTGTAAATATTGATCACCACGGTAATCTGATAGAAATATTCCGACATATCTGAAGAGACAGATAAATGTGGTTTGTATGGATGTAGCATGTAGTGAAATACCATATACTAAAGTTTATAAACCATGGTTGATACATGTCATTGAATCCCTTGCTTCTGATCTGTTTACTAAGCAAATTATTTACCAGTGTGTTATGGTCTTTTACTTCAAATTATGAGCACAAATTTCATTATTTTCCAACTTTTACTCTTGTGGATGACAAATAGTACAAAGTACATTTAAGCCCCGGTCCCACTGCACTTACGGATGCAAAGAGGATGTAAAACGTTAAAAAAAGCTTGCCATCCGTTGGA
>BHFT01032212.1:0-16919 GCA_004320025.1 Laticauda laticaudata
TTAAATGCTTGGTTTTGGTTGTCATCAAGGTTGATAATCTTACCTGCACAAACATCTATTTTGCATGCACTGGTATCCTTATCAATTTTAAGCTGTTGGGGACAGAGATATTCTGAATCCGTTAATTCTCTGTCCCCACTGTTCAGTTAAAATGTTTATCCAGGAAATCTGTGTATTTAATGCCAAGTAACTCATTCCCTTTTTTTGATGGATGCAAACCATCTCTTTTGTACAGAATATCATCCTTCTGAAGATTAAATTGGCCTGGACTCTGGAAGCTTTTGAAAGACCCTGAAAACATGTTTGTCAATGGTCATAGAGACCCGGGAATATGGCAAATCCACCACAGTAGTTGTATTGAGTATCATTGTTAGATGTGATTGGCTATGAACTTTATGAATTTTATATGATGGCTTTTTAAATGTAATTTTTTGGGATGTTTTTCCTTGTTTTCTTTAATTGTTCCCTTTTATAATTTGCATAATTATTTTAATTGTTTATAAGCTGCTCTGAGTCATACAAATAAGTCAATCAATTATGCAAACTACAAAAATATTTTATATAAATATACATAGATAGATATACACACACACATACACACACATTTATACAGCTATGTACCTCAGGGACTGGTCAAGTGATCATATGGCACAGGTAATATGCTTACAGAAAATGTAAAATTAATAATTACCATACCAACATTATGTGACTCCTCATTGGAGGTTCTTCTTCTTCTGTCAAGGAACCCTGATTGTCCCACCGACTGGAACATTTCTGCTTTTAAGTTGAAAACTATAGGTAGAGAAATATAAACTCATCAGTTTTGAATGTTAGTCAATTCAGGATTAAATTATTATGCCCAATGGGTTATGCTTAGGTAGAGTCTGGCAGCTTCTGACATGCAAGTTTTCACCTGATGACAATTCAATGGCTGTAAAAGCAACTGGGTCAGGCTGCAAAATACAGGGAAAGAGCAGGTCATTTTATTATCTTATGTTACTACCAATTCAATCTTTAAATGTAATTGCAGTCTGTCATAACCACCACAAGTATATATTATTGACAAAACAAATACATGTCACTGAGAAGTGCTTTAATAATTTGTTCTTTGCTGTTTTATAGGAGGTTTTGAATTTGAATGTCACCTCATTTTCCTGGAAATAAAGTCCTGTGTGTGTGTTTCAGTGAAAGATAACTACAGCACAATTGTGCTGAATGACCTTTGAAAATAATTACCTACCTGCTTATTTATTATGCCTAATGCACTCTTTCTCTCTTTCTCCCTCTTTTTCTCTCTTTCAAAGGGATTTCTGAATATTCTATATACTGAAGTGCTTATAAATTTTAAAATTAGATTCCCTGTTGAACGTAATTATATATACATTATGCAGTGTATGCATAAAATATCTTCCTGGCTAACTCTACAAACCATTGTGTTAATAAATAGGAACTTTTGAAGGGACGAAAATAATCATTGTTGTAAAAGTACACTCATAGAATTCATTTGATTTAGACACACAGAAAACATTCACAGGAAAAAGACTATGGGCTCTTCATCCATTATGAAGATGGAAGGAGAAAAAAAACTACACTCTCAGAAGCTGAGAGTCCATCATCCACTTTTATTAAGGTAGTTTTGAATGGTTTCTTCTTTGATTTGTTATAAAACAAAACCAAATTGCTGGACAAATATAGTGTGGTCATTCTCGGTAACCATTCCTTTGAAATAATGAATCCAGAAGTGCTAAAAATAAAACAGCTGGTTATCTTATCATACTATGCAACAACCTCTTCTGAAACTTCTGTATTTTTTTTACCAATGTTAGTTAAGTTTTCCAGAGCAAGACTAAACACTCTTTTACATTCACAAGTATCATGAGGGGTGGGGAGGGAGGGAAATATTATCAAATACTGCAAAATACAGCAAAATACTGTGGACATAATATATTCAGATTTCAGCAAGGCATTTGATAAAATAGACCACAACCTACTTCTTAGTAAGCTAGAAAAAAGTGGATAATAGGCACCCACCACTAGATGGATTCAGAACTGGCTGGCAAACCATACTCAACAAAGTAGTCTTAATGGGTCTAAGTCTACATGGAGGGAATAAGCAGTGGGGTGCCACAAGGTTTCCGTCTTAGGCCAGTACTCTTTTAATATCTTCATTAACAACTTAATGAGTGAATGGAAGGGGAATTTACCAAATTTGCAGATGATACTAAGCTAGCAGGAATACTAAGTTGTAATTTACAGAGGGATACGTCAAGATCAAGGGAGAAGTACTAAAATACCACTCTATTAAAGCCTTAGATCACATCCAGAATACTGCATCAAGTTTTGGTCACCACATTATCAAAAGATGTTGAGACTCGAGAAAAAGTATAGAAAAGCAACCAGGATGATTAGGGGACGTGAGGCTAAAACATACAAACGAACGGTTGCAGGACTGGGCTTGGCTAGTCTAGGAAAGAGAAGGACCAGGGGAGCACATGATAGTGGTCTTCCAATATTTGAGGGGCTGCCACAGGAGGAAGGGGTCAAGCTATTTTTTAAAGAACCATGTCGGCCAGCAGGAATAATGGATGGAAACTGAACAAGGAGAAATTTAACCTGGAAACAAGGAGAAACTTTCTGACAGTGGGAAACCAATGGAACAGCTTGCCCTTGGCAGTTGTGGGAGTGCCATCACTTGAGACTTTCAAGAAGAGATTGGACTGCCATTTGTCAGAATTGGTGTAGGGTCTCCCACTTGGGCGAAGGGTTGGACTAGATGACATACAAGGTCCCTTCCAACTCTGATTATCTGTATCAAATTCGAATGGAATGCAAAAAACACTCCCATTGGATCTAGATAATTTAACGTATGTCTGTGAACTCGCTCCCTCATCCCTCCCTCCCTCTCTTCCTTCCACTTCTGAATCTACTCTACAGACCTTCCTACTGATATCCAAACACTGATCCAAATACCAACTTAGTTTCTTGAGGTCAGTCAGTTTACCAGGAGCTGCTGTCAAGCTGAATTTGTACATCTACATTTGACATTACAATCAAATCTATTTTCACATTAGGACAGTGAAATATTTTCAATGCACCAGAATAGTGAATGGAGTGTACAAGACACCAATATAACATTTGTAATTTGAAACCTTTTCTTTTCTGGAACTCCATGGCAGTGGCAGAGGGAAGCTATGCAAAAAAGAAAAAAGAAGCTGCATTAATGTGTTGCAGTCTATGAATGTGCTCGCTTCATATACTTGCATACCCTAAAGCATCTTCCTGGAACTGAATCTTGATATACTCCTCTCTCTCTTGAGATGGAACAACAGTTTCAGGTTATGGATCTCTGGCAGATAAGAATATTCTTAGCACAATAAAACAAGGAAGAATGAAAATAACCAATCCACCTGCTGCTGCAAAGTAAATAAAATAAGGTAACCAGAAAAACCATGCTAATGGGTATTTATAATACACTCACATTGGAACAGTATGGGTAGTGAAAAAGGCTACCTGAAAATAATGTATTCATTTGATGATGGACGTTGAAAAAAAAAAAACAAATTTCCTGTGAGAGTTGCTATAATAATGAAAACTGATTCAAGGAAAAAGTATTCACACTCACGTCATATTCATGTTAAGATTCAAGGTCCATCAGAATGTATACGATGTAGACAAGACAATATGGACACAATTACTCTTTAAATATCCTCCTCCCATTTCTGTTTAGGCAATGGAACTATCAAGGACAGACTCTGAGGCTGAAAGCCTTGCAGATGTTGTGAACAAAACACATATTTATCCTAGGAACAACACTCCCACTTGGAACTGTAATTTGAATTTTAAACAAAAGATAATACATTTTTGAATCCAAATTGTGGTTCCAGTCAGCAATTTAACGAGATGGTAGCTGTCATTTTGAAAACAGACCATCCTAATCTCTGTCAAAATGAATTGGTGGAAAGGGGCATGGGTTTGCTTTTAGGATTGCCAGGATCAGATCGCTTTAGCTACAGTAAGTAGGGATGTCTAAGGAACAAAATAGAAAGGCAGATTTATTTTTTTTTAGCACAGAACATCCTGTGCTCAGAATTACCAGTTTGCTGCAAAATTCCATATATATATATTAGATGGTATCAAAGACATATCTATGCATCAATAGTGCCTGCAGCAAACATGATGATACATAGATACTTATGACATTCATGACAATGTCATAATTGTGCATTTGCACACAAAATTTGATACAAAGATGTCATTGTGTGTTAGCATCATCATTCATTTTATCATTTGCTGCCTTTCTTCTTCCCATAGACCACTATGCTATATGTAATATCCCCCACCTGTTTTATGATTAATAGATCTTTTCCTTTACCGATCTGCACCCCTTACACAACCTCAAATTGCACACTAAAAATTAAGGCTGGTTGCAATTTTCTCTACTAGCTTATTCCTCAGTCTGCTAGAACACTTTAGAGTGTACCTAAATGCAAGTCCCTTTAGCACAGAAAAAGCTATTTGCTTCTAAGTAAATGAATCTAAGAACTGAATATGCTGAGCAAATTAATTTACAGAACCATTTCCATAACTGGAAATCAAATTGGTCTCCTGAACAAAGATGTACTTGCTAAAAAACTGTTTTATCTCATTAAAAAGCAAATCTTACCTTGTCTCAATATATGGAGAGCCATTATTATTATAGTCATCCACATATTAAGACTGGATTTGGCATTTTAATCTATGTAATTAGTCCTTTTCGAGGACCTGAGATAGGCAGAGTTTTTGTTTGTTTGTTTGATAGCATTAAAAATATTGTCACAGGATGTAAGTTAAAAAAAAAAAGCAGACATTTGACTGATAATGATTTTGTCAATTTTAATGGTGTTGAACAGATGGTCCAGATATTTTGGGATTGTATTCAAGAAGCCTATTACTATTGGCTATCTTTGCTTTTTTTCCCCAGTCATCCTACTTCTATTTGCAGGTCTTTGTATTTTGTTATTTTTGCTGGTTCTTCCTCTTCTATTTTACTATCTCAAGGTACTGCCATATCCACTATTCAGATTTTTTTGGTCTTTCTTATCAACAATTATCTGATATTAGCACAGTTGAGAAAGTCCAGAAATATTTCACAAGAAGAGTTCTCCACTCCTCTACTCATTGTAGAATACTTTATGCCACCTGACTTGAAATTCTAGACCTAGAAAACCTAGAACTATGCCGCCTTTGGTCCGATCTAAGTATAGTATATAAAATCATACATTGTAATGTCCTACCTGTCAATGAATACTTCAGCTTCAACCATAACAATACAAGAGCAAANTTCATAACTATGTATATACTTATACCTATTATCTTGTAAGCGATTGACAAATCAAAATAAATAAATAAAAATAAATATTTTGTGGCAGGCTTCTCTATTTAAATTCCAAAGTAATATCATTTTCCTTGCTACTTTTATGCTTCAGTTAACTCCCTAAGTATGTCTTTTCAAACTACACCCAGTACTTTTACAGGAATGCAATAGTGCAGGTTTTTTTTTCAGAACAGCAAAGTAGCTATATGTATGTGAGGGTATCACACAAGTGTCATGATTATGTACCTGGTACCTGAATCAAGTACACAATTTTTAATATTTGAACAATGACCTCTAGACAATTCCTGAAAGCCTGGCACTCTCACAGATTGGCCATCAACAGGCACCTAAACATAAAGAACATCTACAAAACATTGAAAAGAAACAACAAGCCGAAAAAGGCAACAATAGCAAAAAAGCATTAGCATTTAGACTTATATACCACTTCATAGTGCTTTACAGCCTTTTCTAAGTGGTTTACAGAATAAACATTTTGTCCCCAACAATCTGGACCCTCATTTTACTGACATCAGAAGAATGGAAGATTGAGTCAACCTTGAGCCTGTGAGATTCAAACTACCAAATTGCAGACAGTCAGCAGAAGTAGCCTGCACTATTGCATTCCAAACACTGTGCCACCACAAGACCACCCAAACCCCTCTTCATCAGTAATCAACACCCAGATGATCATACAATAACACCAGGATTAACATTAGACTAACAGCAAAGAAGCAAACAAAACCCCAACCAAGGAACTGCCAAACAAAGTAGCAATAAATAGCACAACCAAAGAACGACCAAGGCAAGTTGTGGAATATAAAGCCCATGTCACACCGAACCAACGGATGCAAAGAGGATGTAAAACGGACAAAAAAGCTTCCATCGCGTGGAAAACGCGATGTACTCACTGCCTCGTTTTGGCTCTCTTCTATCCTTTCCCAGCATTCCCGTTTATTGACTGTTTTCATCCGCCTCCGCAAGTTTCTGCTGCGCAACACTTTACGTGGAAAATGTATCCAAATTCATCCGTTTCTGCATCCGTTACGCATCCGCTATATTCGCTAGAGGCATCCGTTCGCCAATCCGCGGCACTCCATCCCGCCTCGGACACAGAGGAGCGAGACGGCGCGGAACAGATGGCCAGAAACGGCTGCCAGAACGATTGCGCATTGAACCAAAGCATTTACTAAAATGGAAAACCATTCGCAGAGGGGACCTATCTCAGTTATTAAGGATGTTACGGATGCCTAGAGGATGCTAGAGGATGCAAAGGGACACCTATACTGCTATAAAAAGTGGGGAGCAACTCACCTGCATGTCACTTTCAGAACAGCAGCCAAAGCTGTGCAAGACCTCTGCACCTTCATTGACTCTTCCTCTGTCCAACAGCACCGCAGTCATGTCCATGTGGATCATAACACAGTCTTTTGGGCAGGTCTGTGTGAACTCTTCTACGGGAAAAAGGAGCGGCCAAAAAGCATCTGGGTCCAAAGATGGGATCACCAAAGGAGCAGAGTACAGACTGTACAAACAAAGCTGATGGGTGGAGCTCAGGGAACGAAGAACCTCGGGCATCCAGAACTTCTAAGGTGCCTCCAACCATGTTTGACGAATTGTGCAGTGCCTGACACCCAGGGTTGACCAAGCAGAACACCAACTTCGGCCCAGCACTGGAAACTGGCTAAAGGTGGCACTCACCTCCGCCACCTGGCCTCCGGGACCACCTACAAAAGCAGCAGTATGGCTGGAGGTGCCACACAACACATCCAGCATTGTGGTTGAGAATGGTGCAGAGGCATCATCGAAAGAAACTGGAGGACTCCTCAGTACCCCCACTGGAAGAAGGATGGAAAGAAAGTTGCGAGCAGTGTATCAGAAGTGGAACGTTCCCCCACACCGTTTGAACCATACGATGGCAAGCAAGTGGCCTGCAAAGCTCCAGCCAGTCAGGGTCGACTTATTATAACCTACAGGCTTCTTCTAGCATCATCCTCTTCGCCATGTCGATGCTGACTACAAGTTATGTAACATCGAGCTTCAGGCTGAACGGGTCATCTTCAGATGCCAGTGTAATTACAACGCCAGTCCCTCAAGGAGGGGCTGGAATGCACCTCATCGGTGGGGTTCCCCGATCCACGACCCCCTGCGCAACGACACACAAGGATGTGCTACTTCATCGTGCGGATGATCGCTTCTCCTAAACTACTCAATTGAAGCCTACACTTCAAGATACCTCAACCATGAAAGGAGGATCTTCAACTACAGGCTGTCCAGGCAAGGGGGTGTGGGAGAACTCCTTTGGCATCCTGGCCACAGTTCCCAGGTCTTCTCACCCAAGCAGCATCGCCCAGAGACTTGAGGAGGATCGTGGAAGCTTCCTGCATGCCTGCACAATCTCATGCACACCCGCTACCCAGTCTTGAGAACAGGCTTGTAGACACATCACAAGCAATGGGGACATGGAGCCTGGGAATGGAGGTAAGGGCGAACCTGATAGACACTTGGATTTGCAAGGCCCCACATAGCCTCACGTGATAGGGAAGAGAGCAGCGCACCTCCTGAAACACTGGTGCAACTCCCCAGCTGGAGCGTGGAGATGGCAAGACAGGAATGGTAGAATGCCTTAATGGATGCTTCGCTGGTCAGCCTGACTCTCACACGGATGGGATTGGGCCTGTATGTTGGATGGGCCACAGTAACAAGGAGTTTAACTAAAGAGTTTTGTTTGTGGTGTTCACATGTGTAGGTGATTGATTACATTATATGATAATAAAGGGCCATAGGTATGGCACTTGGGGGGTGGACCCATACGTCCACTATGCCTGCACTGAGACTATGTATCCCACAGGTAATTAACCCCACACTGTATCTTGAACCCATTCCCCACAAGCATTTTAAGGCTTAAACATTTCTAAAAGTTAATTTCCACCGACTTTATTGAAAAAAGAAATGAAGCAAGTGCCTGAATCAAGATCAAACTTTATTGAACAACAAGCTGTTAAAACAAAATGACCCAAGTAAGTGTCCAATAAAGTCCACAGGAAGCACGCGTACCTGGTATTCGGCACTCTTATACTGTCTCGGGTAGGTGTGGGCCCAGTCTCAGGGGTGAAGGGTCCAGGTGTGCTTGGTGGTGGTCGTGCTGAGAGTGCCTGGCCCCAGATGGACAACAGGTGACAGTGTGTTGAGAAAGCTCTCAGACAGCTGGCTCAACCGTGATGCTGAGACGGTCTTCCTCCTGCATGGGTGTCAGCCCATAGTGATGACAATGCTACTGAAGGCCGGCGCTTGGCTGTGGTTGGAGGAAGGAGTGTGTAATGGGGCTGTTCTCTGCAAGCTGGGGTGACGACTGGCATGAGGTGGATTCATTGGCGTGGGTGGCATCGCTGTCATCGTTGGCATCATTGTCATAGTGGAATCGGTGGCCTGATGGGACCGGTGGCAACGGTGTCGCCGATGATCTGTGCCTGGATGGGAAGGGCTGCTGTGCCTTAGTGCTGCTGGACTCCTTGGTACCTAGCCTGGTAAGTGAGGGCCTGTGGGAAGCCTTGGAACGGGAGGACATCACATGGGGTGGAGGAGCAGACCTGGGACTGGGTCGGAGCAGAGTTCTGGATTGAGGAACATCATCTGGCGGTGGAGGAGCAGACCTGGACTGGGTTGGAGGGTTTGTGAACAGCTCCGTATCCGTCTTACAACTGTACTGGGGATCGCCAATGTCCTTTGAGGGTCTGGTTGACATAGGTGAGGAAGGGCTTGCGGTTGGAGGAGTCGGGAGTCGGTGTAACCAGCTGAGAGAGGAGATCTATGCTGGTGTGGATGGTGTCCCTGATCTCCAGCAGGACAGTGTGGCTCTGCCCCTCCTGCAGTCCGCCTCTGCCTTTCTGTGGAGGTGGAGCTGGGTGTGGGATGCGGCTGAGGACTGTGGTGGACTCGATGTCTCCTTTCTCCCACGCACCAGAATTCCTCCACACACTCCACCACAGTTTCCACACTTCGCGGGGTTTCCGCGTGTGCACGCTCCACAGAAACCTGCCTGGAGACAGGGACTGACTCTCGGCTGGAAGAGGACTGGCTCGTCAGAGGCGCGGAGAGAGAGGGTAGTGAAGGGGTGCTGGTGCTCCTCGGTGGTGGATCTCACCCTCCAGGAAGCTGCACTGGCCATGAGGTTATGTATTCTGTTCTGTCACTTCACAGTGGCCTGCCAGATTTCTGCAGGTGCAGCTTCCTGTACCAGTGTGCATTGCTTCTACCAGCCGAGGAGCACCTCTGAAGTGTACCTCCATTACTCATCTGCCCTCTCTGTCCAAGCAGCCTGCTTCCGCTTGGGTGTCCCTGTACAGCCGGTGTCCCTCCGCCACAGATAGTCATCTCTCTCGCCACTCCAGCACTTTCATCATCGTGCGCCTCTCAATGTAGTATTGCCTCCTCTCGTCCCCAGCATACGCCTCTTCCTCCCTTTGGCAGGACCAGAAATGGGCTCCTCTCAGAGAGCGGCTCCTCAAGGTGGTAGGGGCGCTCCTCCACCAACCACCAGGAGCAGCAGCACCAGCAACCAGCAGGATCATCATCATCAAATCATCATCATCCTCACCAGCAGTGAATCATATCGAGCATCAGCAGCTAGCAGCAGCAGCAGCGCCGGCAGCCAGCAGGGATCAGCAGCAGCAGCAGCAGCAGCAGGACCATGATCAGCAGCAGCAGATAAGCAACAGCGTGCACAGCAGGACCAGGAGCATGAGCCAGGACGAGCAGAATGAGCAAGAACCAGAGAGCACGAGCCAGGATGAGCAAGTCCAGGAGCACGAGAAGGTCGAGCAGGGACCAGCAGGACCAGCAGCAGTTTCAACCAGAGTTAGCACCAGCGAAGCACCAAAAGCACCAGCAGAAGCGACACACCGCCAGAGCAGCTTCAGCAGAAGCACCAGTGGAGCAGAGTCAGGGGCAGGGGCGGGAGGTTGGCTGTCCCTCTTGCCAGGATGGCAGCAGTTAGCTGAAGGCTTTCAACTTCCTCCATGGTTGTGGGGTTTTTTTTTTTTTTTTTTTTTTTTTTTTTTTTTTTTTTTTTTTTTGTTCTTTTGCTGCTGGCATGGGGGAGGCTGCAGGCACCAAGCTGGCAGGAAAGGCTGGCACCAAGCTGGCAGAAGCCAACCAGAAGGCTTGCAGGCAGGCACAAGGCTGGCAGGAAGCCTGGAGTACCTGGCAGGAAGCCTGGCAGGTAGGTCTGAAGAAGCCTGGCAGAAAGGCTGGCAGGAAAGCCTGGCAGGAAGGCAGGCGGCAGGCAGGCAGGGCTGAAGGCACCCAGAAGGTACGGGGTAGAAGCGTCCCTCTGGCATTAAGAACGACATAAATAATACTACAGGCAAAACCATATCGCAACATAGCTCAATGGCTGGGCAGGCAGGCATGCAGGCAGGCAGGCAAGGAAACTCGAAGTGTCCAGCAGCAGCGTCTTTCCCGGAATGCTGCAGTGGCCAACGCGGCCTGTCCCTTTATATCCCCGGTGGCCTATACGCAATACATCGCTTCCACACATTCGCCAACTTACTAGCTCGGGCAGTACCGTTAGGCATTCTCGCTGTGGCAATTCCGCTAGCTTCCCTGATTGTATGGGCCGCTTCTCCCTGTGCAGTGTCCATCGTGCGAGTCCACGCTGTATTTATCCGTTCCGCATCTGCTTTGCTGAGCCCCCCGGAAGCCTGCCGATGTGCCATCCGTTCCCATCCGCTTCCATCTGCTGGGCTTTCCGTTCCGCATCCGTTTTCCATCCGCCCTGCATCCTCCCCGCGTCGTGTACCCCGCGTCCGTGTTATCCGCTCCGGTTATGCAAATTTTTGCCCCTTTTGAGAGCGGATAACAACGGATGGAACATTGTGCTCGTCCGCTGTGTCCTTTTTGCATCCGTTGGGCAGTGTGACATGGGCTTAAACAAGAGTGAGAGCAAACCTTACTCCTTACTAGCACTGGTGATGTTACCAAGTTTGGTCAAAGAAATCTCTGCATAAAAAACAAACTCACTCAAATGGCATCAAGAAATACCCTCACCCCCTTATTTCAACTCTGAGTTACAAATATTCTCCTCTATCAAGTACACTGAAAATATATGTATATGTGTTTTGGAACAGAAGGAAACAGCCTATCGTTGGGGTGCTTTTAAGAAGCCATAATTACCCTTGCTAATAATCAATGTGTTCCTAAAGGAATCATTACCAACCTTGAAGTCTATCAGATAGTAAAATTTAAACTCCAATCTTCTCCAGCTAATATAGGCATTGTTACAAAATGATTCAAAGCAGCAAACAATCTTTGCTACATAAAATAGTCTATTGTGTCTTTGCTGTTTCTGTTTCCACTAGAAGCAGAAACTCATTACTACTATACAGACAATGATAATGAAAACCAAAGATTCTGCAAATGAAGAAATGACATGCTTTGTTGTTTATCTCACTGTTATATTTTAATTGCTTAAATTAATTGCAGAGTAAAGAAAAATATCCAATTTTCTATCTAATCTCTGCTGTATTTGGGTTCTGTTATGTTATCTAATTACTAGAATTGAGAATGATGGGTAGAAGAATCAGGAGTAAACTCAGAAATTTTCCTACAGTTTTTTTTTACCACTCTCATACAATCTAAAGAAAGAAAATTTGATTTAGTAGCCATGTCAAATTAGGATAAAAATTTGAACAACTTCTCATACGTAGGGTGTGGTATTGTTGTCTTTAGGTTGTGACAACGTGGCTAAGTGATACTTGTGAATGCCCTACATTACAGCGTTGTAGCCTTCCTGGCATTCCACATTTTAGTTAAGCCCCAAGAGAAAATATCAAGAAAGAATTCTTCTCATTGGCCTTTTAAAATAGTGGTCCTCTGTTTAAAAAATTTCTTTCACCTGGAGAAATTTGGAGAAATTCTTTGTAAATTGTCTTCTCAATTTTTCTGCACAAAATTAGGTGAAGATATTTGAAAGGTTATTTGTCACCTTACACGGGAAATGAGTATCTTAAAAAAATAATAAATAAATTTAAACACATATATGTGAGCTCTAAAACTCTTTCTCACCAACCCTAAATATATTATACTAATTTCCCCCCAGAGTGGAATAAGAAAATAGAACTTAGCAAGGTTAAGTTAATTCTAACAAGCACTCATTTCCAAGACACCTTCATCTCTAGCATGTTCTTACTCTTGTCATGAACACAAGAGATCAATCTGCATCTTAAATTGTATTGTCTTTTCTATGCCATTGTTGAATCTGTCTTTTTGTTAGATGAGAAAGACAAATGAGACATATTAGTAAACAATGGAGACAATATTACTTTCAGAGAGATAACTGCCACCACTATATTATAATCACTTATGGTATGTGAGAGGTTTGGGTATGAACAAGCGATGGAAAAAAGAGAAAGAAGACACAAAACTAAGGCTCCAAGTAGATAACATATAATGGTTTAGTATTTTAAGAAAATCTGCCTCATTCCATAATAAGGAGAGGGGGAGATCTTTTCCAGAATCACCATAGTAGCAATTGACAGAAAGACTCAGAATAACATAGTTAGAAGGGAACTTGGAGGATTTCTAGTCCAATCCCCTGCATAAGCAGGAGACCCTATACCATTCCACAGGGATGGGATCTGACTGGTATAACTACTGGTTCTGTTGCTGTGCATCACCTGTATCACGCAAGTGCAATTTACAACCTGCTGAGCTGCCTGGATAGCTGAGCAGTGCTAGCTGCAGGTGCGCAGTGGTTGGAAAAGGCCTTTTTTCCTGCTTTTTCAACCCCAGCTGTGCCATGCAAAGCAGCTGCTGTTAAAAAAGGAAGAAATAAAGGACAGGTAAGAGCCTGGGCAGAAGGGTGGGCCATAACATCAGCAGACCCAGAACTGGTTCTGTGTCTGCTGCTCTTCAGAGCTTCTGGTTCTGTAGAGCCGGACAGAACCAGTAGAATCCCACCCCTGCCATTCCAGACCAGTGCCTGTCCAGTCTCTTCTAAAAAGCTTCTAGTGATGGAACATCCACACCTTCAGGAGGCAAGCCATTGTACTGCTTAGTTGTTCTCACTGTTAGGATTTTTTTTCTTAATCCTAAATTATTTCTCTGCTTGATTAGTTTATATCCATTGCTTCATTATTTGAAATCTGAATTAAATAAGGTACCTTAGCTTTTCTTTGTATATGTTTGTTGGGCAGCTTAAAGATTGGCAGTGCCAATATGGAAATGTGTGATATATGAAATAGTTTTATCATCTATTATCAGCAGTTTCCCCACATAAGATCTTTTTTTTTTTTAATTGCTGCATTGGATTTTTTTTTCTAATTAGTCCAGCTAGAGGAAGATGGTCATATATACCAGATGTACACAATTTGCCATCAGAAGCTAGGAAGCACCAATCCAAGTCATAATATAAAATGGTACCAAATGCTAATTTGAAAGGTGACAGAAGTGGAAAATATGAAATATATGATGAGTAATCAAATCTGACAGTTTAATTATTTTATACATTAAATTCTTTGTGGTGTTTGTAATACCGTACCTATTTTGGAAATAAGCATGTAGCATGCCATTTAAAGGCTAAAGGAAGACTTCATCTCCAGAAAGTAAGTGAGTGAGTGAGTGAGTGAGTGAGTGAGTGAGTGAGTGAGTAAAGGGCCTGTCACATTGGCCGATGGATGCAAAATGTTTGTAAAAAGGACACAGCGGACAAGAAAATGTTCCATCCGTTATTATCCGCTCTCAAAAGTGCCCTGAATTTGGATAACCAGAGCGGACAACTACGGAAAGGAATGGACGGGGTAGGACATAGCCAGGATGGAAAGCAGATGCTCCACGGAAGCCTAGCGAATGGAAGCGACTGGCACATCCGCAGGGCTTCTGGGGGAGCACAGCGAAGGTGGACACACAGCGGAAAGAGCGGGTGCAGAACAGATGCCAAGCGGATGAAGCGGATGCAGAGCGGAAGCCTAGCGGGAAGCCTAGTGGAAGCCTAGCGGATGCACAGCGGATGCACAGCGTTCATTGCGCATGTGGGAGGAGCATTGCGTCAGCCCTGCGGATATAAAGGGAAGCAGCTCGCAAGCAGGTCACCATTCAGAGGAAAGACCTGCTGCCAGACAGAGCTCCAGCCAGCCAGCCAGCCAGCCAGCCAGCCAGCAAGCCAACAACCCAACAACCAACATCCATGGGGAAGAAGAGAAAGTCTCTGCCATCTGCTGCCAGCCCTGGCAAGAGGACAGGGCACCATTCCATCCCCTGGCCCTGACTCTGTTTCTGCTGGGGCTCTTCTGCTGCTGGGGCTGACTATTCTGGTGCTGGAGCTTCTGCTGGTACTTACTTGCTATGCTGCTCCTGGTGCTGGGGCTTCTGCTGGTGCTTATTCTGCTGGTGCTGCTCCTGGTCTGCTGGTCCTGCTGGTGTCTGTGGTGCTTCTGCTGGTGCTGACTCTGCTTGGTGCTGCTCCTGGTCCTGCTGTTGCTGCTGGTCCTTGCTGATGTTGCTAGTGCTGCTGGTCCTGCTGGTCCTGCTCCTGCTGCTGGTCCTGCTGGTCCTACTGGACCTGCTTTTGCTGCTACTTGCTGTGTTGCTGCTGCTGCTGTGGTGGTGTGAGGGAGCAGCCCCTACAACCTCAAAGCCCCTCTGATGAGAGAACATGAGGATGAGGTGCTGGAATGGCTGTGGGAGAACGAGATCTATGCGGAAGGACACAGGCTCTATTGAGACACAAAAGGAAGCAGTGCTTGGAGAGAGAAGGCGGACAGCCTGGGCTACAGTTTGGAGGTGCTCCTCAGCTGGTGGAGCACATGCACACCTGGTACGGGGAAGCTGCACTCAAGAAATCTGGTCAGGCCACAGTCAAGCTGACAGACCGAGAGACCTACATGATTGCCAAGTGCAGCTTCTTGGAGGGGTGAGATCCGCCACCGAGGAGCAGCCCTCTCACAAACCTCTTCTCTCAGGCAGCCCGCTGAGAGCCAGTCCTCTTCGGCCAAGAGTCAGCTCCTGTGTCCAGGTAGGTATCTGTGGAGCGTCCCACGACGGAGAGCCCCCCGACATCTGCACTCCCCGTGGTGGAGTGTGTGGAGGACCGCTGACACAGTGGGAGCAAGGAGAGGGCACTGTCACAGAGAACAACCCACATCCACCCCCAGCTCCACCTCCACAGAAAGGCAGAGAGGCAGACCGGAGGGGCAGAGCAACACTGTCCTGCTGGAGATCAGGGACACCATCAGAATCAGCGTAGATGGAGAAGCGGAGCTTCGTCTCCGGTGCTACAGCTCGACTTCGGGGCTCTGAGATCGCAGCTGATATTTTCGCCCCTGGTCGGTCCTAAACGGACCTAAACCTCCCGTAGAGACGGGGTTGTGAAGGGCACAGTCCAGATCCCAGAGATATCGCAAAATCTTCTGTTTGATCCGGGAGAAGCCCTTTTGCTGCAGCGGAAAGGCAGCCCCCAAAGCTGCTGAAGTCGGGACAGCTCCGGAAGGAAAGTATTTGAGTGAGTGTGTGTGTCGGTTGGGTGAGAAACTCCTTTTGAATTGTAAATTGGTTGAGACTTGAAAGGACATCCTGAACAAAGAAGAAATCTGTGACTTATATTTTTGTTTGACTGGAATTGTGAGCGGCGCTCTTTAAGTGATGTCAAATTGAGGCTTGGATTTTTTTTTCTTATTTTTCTTTTTTTTTTTGAGGACTTTAATGTGACTTTGTAGGGTAAACCGGATTTGGAATTTCTCTTATATATATTTCATGCTTCTTTTGATTTTTTTTAATTCTCTTTTAGGATAGAGGCTCCCTTTGGTTATTTTTTCCTTCTTTTTCCTGTTTGAGTTTTTTATAAATACTTTTTTCTTTGGCTGGGGGGAAAAAGAGTATGAAGAGATGTTGCAACCACTGCCAACTAGAGGCTTGAAATATATTTATTTGAAACTGGAGAGAAAAATGTATAAATACTCCTTTTCAAGAACATTTTAATGTGATAAGATAGAGGAGAGAACACAGTTAAAATATTATTACAGGTGCTTTCTTGGACTCTTATCAATATTTTAACATTTGAGGCTTGGCTTTAAGCTGCTGGAGAAGAGAGTTATAATAAGAGCCTTGGATAAAGAAATAAAATGCAGTGTGCAGTGCATATTATATATATATATATACTTGTGAAAGTCCACTCGCAGCCTTTTGTAAATTTCAACTCGAGTATTTTTGTTTTTTATTTTAAAGGGAAAGCCTCAGAGTTCTTTTTTTTTTTTTTTTTTCTTGCTCCCTTCATCTATGTTTTTGGGACCACTTTGTTTTTTCTTTTCGATTATTTTCTTTTTTTTTTCATCTATTTTTTCTTATGGTGATTATTTCAATTGGACTAGGGGTCTAGAAGAACCTGAAGACCTTTCTTTTTCCTTTTCTCTTTTTCTCTTTTGGTTTTGGGTTTTACTATTGGACTTTTTTATTTTGGACTATAATTGGCTACTTTATCAGCTGGATTAAAAGCTAAAGAGAATCTGAAGCTTTTGAAGCACTAAAATGAGCAGGAAACCAAAACCATTCGGCATTTCTACTTCTACCTTGCTTC
>BHFT01032213.1:0-21319 GCA_004320025.1 Laticauda laticaudata
AAGAGAGGGATTTTCCCAGGGCAAAAGGGTGGATACTGAGTTACATCCATTTGCCAAATTTCACAAGCTTTTAATCCTCTAGGATTTACTCCTATGGGAATGGAATGTCATTGCTTACTACATGTGGGGCATTGTTGAATAATGGCAGCAGCTTCTGCCTGAGTTAGAGAAAATTGTTTTTGTAATGCCTTTTTTATTTTGGTGAAAATAGTCATGACTTTGGGCTGCTGTCAGATTACAATTGATTTACCTGATGCGCATGCTGCTGCATCTGCATCTGCAATCTTGTTTCCCTCCTGTAAATATACCAGGAAGAAGGTGATGGCTCCTGATATGTGTCATCAAAAATGGATACGATCGGCTATGTATACATTGTTGTAGAGGAAGCATCAATTTTAACAAAGGAACAGATATGCTAGGAGATAAATCGGCTTAATATATATTTTTCAAAATCTGAGAAACGTATAAGGAATCTACTATTAAATTAAAAGGAGCTTTTTTGAAACTGTTGAAATGCAATAAGAGATGCAGGCTAGTTCTGCTTGTTGCGCAGAAGATTGGCGGGGGGTAATTTTTAGTTTTCCACTCTCCCTCTTGGTACCATGCACAAGCCACCATACATTTTCCCCCCATCTGCATAAAGCGTAGGTGCATCTACTAATGGAGAAATTGAGAGGGGGGATTGCCAGCTTGTATGATAGGATAAAGAGAGGCAGCTGCAAGGGTGTCCTCATCCAATTTCTCCTTCATAAAAGGCTTGTGTGAATGGCTTTTACAACACCCCCCCCCACCTCGGGAGGGTGGTGAGGACACGAGGGCTCTACATTTAAAGAAGTGGATTGGATGGAGGGAGGCTCCGTAATGATTTATGATCATTGGGAGCAGAGGGTTGAAGGACAGAAAAGTTATAATAACTTGGTGGGGGAGATTCAATTACATTCTCTGCTTCTATTTTATAATGGATTTTAAAGCCTCCATATTTTCCTCCAAGTGACCAAAAATGCCAATAGGTGCACGAGGAGGACTATGGAGAAGTCACCAATTTTTTGCCAAATGGAAATTTTAAGGACCCTTTCTCTGGATAATTGGACATATGGTTGCCACACATAAGTCAATTAAGGTAGCATAAGGTTTCATTTTTAACAGGCGAGCCTTTAAATTAGCAGAATATTTAGAAGAAAAAAGCGACTAACTCCCTCAATTCCTTCAGATGCTCTTGTCTGTTGTTGAGAAAAGTTTCCGCCCATACTTACAGTCGAGACCCGTGTTTCAGATCCGATGATGTGCATATTCGCTTCAGGCCTGGCGATGCACAGCTCCCTCGAGTGGGCAAGATATGAGCGCGTCGCAACGTATCCCCCTTAGGGAATCACGTCGGGGTCACCAAAATGGGCGGTATCTGCTATCCCGCATTAGATGGGCACCTCATGATAGGAGCGAAAGGAGAAAGAAACAACAGGAGACGAAGTTCCTCGGGATGAGTGTGCACAGAATGTCTGGATACACGCTCTTTTATTATGCTCAATCAAAAGAGGGTGATTGTTTATTCAGAGCCTTAGGTCAAGCCCAGGTTCAGAAATAAATACACATGATTTTTAATTAGCTCAGATAAGGCAAAATTCCAGGTCAGACAGGATCGCAAGATTATCATATTCAATTCAGGATATTCCTGCTTTACAAAAGCTGCATGCTAAACAAATAATTACCAATGTAAGTAAGCTTATTCTAACAGATGTTTAACTCCTTGTCCTGTACGTGTCCTGCAAAAGGTCACTGGGGAGGAGACAGAAGCTCAATGATTATACTGTGAGTGATTACAATGTATCAAATGCCTGAACAATAATATGTTGCATTGATACAAAATGTGCAAACATATGAATGCCACATATGTTACTACAAACTAAATCAGTGGCACATAAGGAGAAACTGTATAAAATGATGTATAGATGGCATCTGGCACCCTCTAGATTGGCTAAAATATTTCCGACAGCAAACCCATGCTTATTGGAATGCAAAGGGAAATTTGTTGTACTTATTTCCATTTATGGTGGACCTGTGTCCTTGAGACAATAAATATTGGTAGAAAATAAAGGAGCGGATAGAAGAAATCATAGAGTGCAGGCTGGGAGTGAAAACTGGAATGTTTCTGTTGGGAATGATTAAAGGGGATTATACCCCTAAAGTAAGATATCTGACCATCCATTTTTAACAGCGGCACCGATTTCATTTGCACAATATTGGAAGAAACCAAATGTACCACCAATACATATTGCTATAAAAAAAATGTATGAGTGTGACCAATGGGAGAGGCTCATGCCAAAATCAATGGGAAGGAGGATACAGATTACTACAGGATATGGGATAAATGGTACAATTGGGTAGAACATAAGGGAAAAACATGTAAATGAACCAAAAACAAATTATATTCAGCTGTTTATATGACGTATAAAATGACAAAGGTCTTAAATCCTCATTTCTCTTATATTATTATCATTATATATTTACTGCATCTGTTTATTCATTATTTAAATAATATGAAATACATTATTAATTGAAGAATAGTTATAAACCAATGAGAATATTAATAGAGTATGTGAGTTATTTTAGTGATTAAGGTGTGATAGTAAAATGAAAATGCGATAAGTATCAGTATTGATTATTAGGACTTAACAAATTCGATAACAAATGAAGAGGAATGTGTTATTTAAATACCATTGTTTTTGTATTTTTAAAATCTGTATGTTTTTCATTCTAATAAATAAAGTTTACTAAAATAATAACAACAGCAACAACAACAACAATAGCAACAATAACAATGACAACAATACACAACACACAACAAACACAATAATAATAATAATAATAATAATAATAATATAATAATAATAAATATAATATAATAATAATAATAATAATTTTAAAAAAAAAGAACTTGTGCCTGGAGGATTTCCAATCTCATTGAGGTAAATTGTCACTTCTCCACTAGCTTTTTGTGATTAAGGTTTTTGTAGGCAGGCAAATTTTTGGAAGTCATGGAAGCAAAAAAATTACTAGTAAAAATATCCTGAACTGCTAAAGCCCATGTCACACTGAAACCAACGGATGCAAAGAGGATGTAAAACGGACAAAAAAGCTTGCCATCCGTTGGAAAACACGATGTACTCACTGCCTCCATTTTGCTTCCTCTCTATCCATCCAGCATCCGTCTATTGACATTTTCATCTGCTCAGAAAAGTTTTGGGCTGCCCAAAACTTTTGCGCAGAAAATGTCATCCAATGCGTCCGTTCTGCATCCGCTACGCATCCGCTACGCATCCGTTCTGCATTCGTTACGCATCTGCTATATCCGCTAGGCATCCGTTCCCGCATCCGCGCAACTCGCATCCGCTCGGACGCAGGGAGGAAGCGGAATGGACGCCAGAACGGATGCAGAACGGATGCCTAGCGAATGCAGCATGGAAACAAAGCGTTTAAAATGGAAAAAACGTTCGCAGAGGGACCTACCTCGGATATTAAGGATGTCTAGAAGGATGCCTAGAGGATGCCTAGAGGGATGCAAAGGGACACCTATACTGCCTATAAAAAGGGGGAGCAACACATCTGGATCTCACTTTCAGACCAAGCAGCCCTGCTGCAGACCTCTGCAGCCTTCATCTGCCTCTTCCTCTTCACAGCATCCAGTCATGTCCACTGTGGATCGTAACACCAGTCCTTTTGGCAGCTACCATCCTTGCTGCAACAGTGCGAAGCCAGTCTACAGGCTCTGTGAACTCTACTATGGGAAGAAAAGGGGCGGCAAGAAGCATCTGGGTACTAAGATTGATCGCCAGAAAGAGCAGAGGATGGACCTGTACAACAAGCTGATGGTGGAGCTCAGGAACGAAGACACTTGGGCATTAGAACTTCATGAGGATGCCTCACACCCATGTTTGACGAAGTTGTGCAGCGGCTGACACCAGGTTGACCAAGGCAAACACCAACTTCCAGCCCAGCCTGGACCCTGGGCTCAAGGTGGCACTCACTCTGCACCACCTGGCCTCAGGGACCACCTACAGGAGCATGCAGTACGCTGGAGGGTGCAAACCAACACCAATCAGCATTGTGGTCGAGAAGTGGTGCAGGCCATCATCGAAGAATACAAGGAGGAGCTCCTCCAGTGCTCTTCCACTGAAGAAGGATGGAAGAAAGTTGCAGAGCAGTGGTATCAGAAGTGGAACTTCCCCCCCACACCTTGGGCCATAGATGGGAAGCACGTGGCCTGCAAAATCTCCACCCAACTCAGGGTCCACTTATTTCCAACTCAAGGCTTCTTCATCATCATCCTCTTTGCCATGGTCGATGCTGACTACAAGTTCATGTACATCAATGCTGTCAGGCAGCAGCTCATCTTCAGATGCCCAGGTATACAACGCCAGTCACCTCAAGGAGGGGCTGGAACGCAACCTCATCATGGGCTTCCCAGATCCAGACCCCCTGCCACGACACACAAGATGTGGCCCTACTTCCATCATGGGGATGACGCTTCTCCCTCAGAACCTACCTCATGAAGCCCTACACTTCCAGATGCCTCCACCCGTGAAGAGAGGATCTTCAACTACAGGCTTGTCCAGGGCAAGGCGGGTGGTGGAGAACACCTTTGGCATCCTGGCCACACAGGTTCCCAGGTTACTTCTCACCACCATGCAGCATTGCCCAGAGACTGTGAGGAACATTGTGGAAGGCTTGCTTGGCATCCTGCACAAATCTCATGCGCACCCGCTACCCAGTGTTGCAGAACAGGCTCGTGGACCACCACAAGGCAATGGAGCCAAGGGCGAAACCTGATAGACACTCTGGATGTTGCAAGGCCCCAACAGAGCTTCAACGTGAAGGGAAGAAGCAGCGCAACCTTCTGAAACACTGGTGCAACTCCCAGCTGAGAAGTGGAGAGGCAAGACAGGATGGTAGATTGCTTAATGGATGGCTTCCTTCAGCCTGTCTCATCACACTGATGAGATTGGGCCATGTATGTTGAGTGGCCCTACCAATGAACAGGGCTATTTAATAAAGAGTTGTGTTTATGTTGAAATGTGTTGATGAATGATTAAATTGTTAATTGATAATAAAGGGTCATTGGTGTGGCACCCTGGGAGGGTGGACCATACATCCCACTATGCTTGCACTGGAGTTTATCTATCCACACTGCTATCCTTACCCATCCCACAGCTTATTACCCATCCCAAAGGTATCCCTGCCCATCCCACTGCTACCTTACCCATCCCACAAAGCATGCAAAAGGCTTAAAACCATTTCTAAAGTTTCCAGCAAAGACTTTATTAAAAAAAAGAAATGAAGCAAGTGGTGTGAATCAATAAAAAGACTTTATTAACAACAAGCTTAAAACAAAAATGAGTCTCTGGCACTCCTCTTGTTCGCTCAGTCTCAAGGGTGAAGGGTCCAGGTGCCTGTGGAGGTGGCCTGTGCTGGAGTGCTTGTTCATCAGCTCCTCAGAAGCAGAAGCAGCAGAAATCCCCAACCCCAGAAGAGGCGAGCCCATGCTGCAGAAGCCCCAGGAGAACTAGAGTGAGGGCCAGGGGGCGGGATGATAGCCCTGTCCCTCTTGCAGGGCTGGCAGCAGATGGCTGAGACTTGCTGTGCTTCCTCATGGTTGTGGGGTTGCTGGCTGGCAGGGAAGGCTGGCAGGAACCAAGCGGCAGAAAGGCTGGCAGGGAGGCAGGCACCAAGGCTGGCAGGAAGGCTGGGGGCAGGCAGGCAGGCAACCAAGGCTGGCAGAGCAGGCTGGCAGCAAGGCTGGCAGCAGGCTGGCAGCAAGGCTGGCAGGGAGGCTGGCAGCAAAGGCTGGCAGCAAAGGCTTTTCAGGCAGACATGCAAGGCAGGGCAGGCAAGGCAGCCAAATCCGTCCGCGCAGCAGGTCTTTCCCCTGAATGGCGACCTGCTTCCGAGCTGCTTCCATTATATCCGCAGGGGCTGACGCAATGCATCCTCCCGCATGCGCAATTAACACCAGGCAATCCATTAGCTTCCGCTCTGCATCCGCTGTGCATCCGCTGTGCATCTGCTTCATCCGCTAGGCTTCTGCTCTGCATCCACTCTTTCCGTTCCGTGTCCGCTTTGCTGCGGCCCCCGGAAGCCTAGCGGACGTGCCATCCTGCTCCCATTCCGCTGGGCCTTCCTTCCGCATCCGCTTTGCATCCGCCCTGCGTCCGTCGCACGTGTGTTATCTGCTCCGGTTATGCAAATTTTTGCCCCTTTTGAGAGCGGATAACAAGGATGGAACATTTTGCTCATCCGCTGTGTCCTTTTTGCATCCGTTGGGCAGTGTGACATGGGCTTAAGATCAATGGGATTGCTTACAATGCTGTCCTTCCACTTACCTCTGTTAGCTGTGAGTGGTTTCTTCTTCATACTTTGGAGGTTAGGATTGTCAATCTCTACGTGCTATTCTGTGGAACTTCCAATCTCATCTCCCTCCATGGAACAGTTGTCAAAGAAGCTGGCCTTTGAAGCATCTCACCTGTGATTGCCTTGGATAGCTGAGATGGATGTCTATGCACAAGGAGCTTTCCTCTTGGCCTGCTTTGATCACCCTGCCATATTCAGACAGTCCTGAATTGACACCAACATTAATCAAATAAATTATCTTGCATTCCCACTTACTCCCCAATAGTTACAATACATTGTAACTATACATTGTAACTATTGATTCAGTGGTACATGACAAACTACTCCTAAAACTAAAATCTTACAGTATCTCTGGACACCTGCACAACTGGATAGAAGCATTCCTGTCAAACAGACAACAAACGGTCAAAATTGGGAGTGTCCTATCAAATTCTGTACCTGTCAACAGTGATGTCTCCTAAGGCAGTGTTCTAGGACCAACTGTCTTCATACTCTACATAAACAACCATGTTACTAACTTATCAACTGCAGTGATTCACTCAACAGCTGTGGCCAGAAAGGTTGTAAAATGGGACAAAACTCACTGAACAAATGTTAACAATATAAATTTTGGGCTCAGTTGTGGTTGTAAGTTGAGGACTACCTGGAGTTATAAGATGGCCAGGGGCATATCAATATTGTTGAAAGATCCAGAATTTTAGTCTTCTGATACCAAAGATAATAGTTTTGAACACAGCCTAGCACTAGACCTGCATTTAGAAAGAGCTTGATTGACATGCGACAGGCACAAAACACTTGTGTTCCTCTAATACTGACGGTAAACAATTCAACAGATAGCTAGACCTTCTATTCCAAGCAACTATGATGACCCATCACACCACATATTAGGGAGAAGCATTGATTTATTATAATTTGCAAGTAGCCTTCAAATTACAAACATAATTGAACTGGTTGTAAGTTTTGTTAGTTGTTAAGCAGGTCACCATATGCCTGTGCCTGATATTATATTTTGTGCAATGGTCATTAAGCAAATTCATTGTCTGTAATGGACATATTTTGTTGGAAACCAGAAGCATGTTGTAAATTGTGATCATGTGACCATGAAATGTTGCAAATTGTTGTAAATGCAGGCTGGATACCAAGTACTCAAAATAATAACCATGGGAGGTGAGGGTGGCTGTTGTAACTTAGTACTCCTGGGGAGGTCCATTGTAGCTTTGAATAATCATTAAGTGACCAGTCATAAATTGATTTTCTTCATTAGATTGTCATTCCACACTCAAGGCAATGAACATACATAATGCTCCTTCCACCTCCTATTTTTCCCACAACAAAAGCTCTTTGACATGGATATGGTAGAATAGAATAGAATAACAAAGTTGGAAGGAACCTTAGAGTCCTTTCTAGTCCAATCTCCTTCTCAGGCAGGAAACCCTATACCATTTCACACAAATGATTGTCCAGTCTCTCCTTAAAAACCTTCTAGTGTTGGAGAATTCACAACTTCGGGAGGCAAGTTGTTCCACTGGTTAACTGTTCTGTCAGGAAATTTCTTCATAGTTCTAGGTTGCTTCTTTTTAGTTCTAAGTAGAAAGGCAGTGAGTCGCTGAAGCTGTCCAGCTGGCTTTTATGAAGCTTAGTGGGAGCAAACATGAAGCCAGGGAAATTTACCCATTATTTGTTTTAACATATCCCATACTAAATCAATAAGGACCATACCAATCGTCAGCCTCATTTCTGCAGCAGAATAATGATCAGCTAGGAGGCTAATGTTGTTGGTCCCAGCAGGCTTTTCTATTGGGACAAGGACCGAAGAATAATATTTTAACATGTTCCCCTGGTTTGCCCAATGGAGAGTACAGTAATTTGAAAACTTAGACTTCAGGCTTGGGCTGTCAGGTGATACCTAAATAGATTTATAAAATGCCATTGGATAGAAGTCCGCTAGTTTATGCACATTAAAAACACGTTAATAAAACAACATAACGAGCTCTGAAGTATCCTTCTGAGGCCACAATTCCTGGAGTTCCAGTTCATTTCGGTTACTCAAGCATGTGCACAAAGCAGTTCAGGGGTTCATCCTTCCTTTAGCATCAAGTACAGTCCTTTAGATATAAAAGCAGAAGCCTGAAAGAATTTTCTGATGATTCCTCCAGTCTATATTCCATATTCCATGTTTTCTTCTACTGAGTTCCTCTATTAATAATGATGCAGTATTTAAAGTCCTGGCTCAATATCTGTGAGCTATTTGCAATCAGTGCCTGATTATAAAG
Source organism: Laticauda laticaudata (assembly GCA_004320025.1). Lineage (NCBI taxonomy): Eukaryota > Metazoa > Chordata > Lepidosauria > Squamata > Elapidae > Laticauda > Laticauda laticaudata. Next base: position 8,676 of record BHFT01032213.1, read on the forward strand.
ATTTGGGTGATAATCCCAATTCAATAAAATCTAATCAATGCAGATACTGGGTGTATAAGAGACTAAGATGATGCAGGCAAGGAGAAAGGAAATATGGCCTTGGAAATATGGCAGAGAAAGCAGATGAAGTGATGGCCAAAGCTGGCCCTAGGTTCTGGCTTGGCTTACCTTTTCCAATAAGCAACCAAGCAGGGGAGGGATTCAAATTTCTTAACAACTGATTCTGTGGGCGCGGCCTAATTTGTGGGTGTGGCTTGGTAGTCATGTGACTGGCTGGGCATGGCTTGCTGACTGGGCGTGGCTTGGTGGTCATGTGACTGGCTGGGTGTGGCTTGTATATAAATATTGTAAATATTTATATTTACAATATAAATATATTTACAAAATAAATATTTTTTTTAAAAAAAGGAGCAATTTTTACCCAAAATCAGGCAAAGCAGGAAGGCAGATTGAGTTGCTCACAGAATCACAGATTTACTCAGATTCACTCTTTCGGCAGTCTATTGCCTGAGTCTGCACTGAAAAATAGAAGCTTCAGTCCTGAGGAAGGTTCAGCTCTGCTTTTAGATTAGTTAGAAAACAAGAAATCCAATGATTTCCTGCTTTCTAGCTAATACAAATCTCCCAGCACAGCTGATAGTCGGAACAGCTGGTGGTCAGGAAAAAAAAAGGAAAAATAGCAACTTACCAAAAATTAGGTGAAGGCACAAGGCAGGCAAGTTGGATGGCGTGCATGTCAGGTAAGGAGTGAGTGGGCATGGAGGGGAGGGGCCAGCCAGTGGCATGATTTGCTGGTTCTCCAAACTGCGCAGAAATGTAACAACCGGTTCCATAAAACCCATCTGACCAGATAGAATCCCAATCTGCAACCGAGTCTGAAGATAATTTAAGACTAATTTGTTAAAGTGCTCTACTAAAGTGCGATCTCCCTATGAAAAGAAGGAACCAGGAAAAGTGGCTTATCTTTATAATTAGCATAACAAAGAATATCAACGTAAAAGTTTTTGGGGGCAATGGCCATATGCTGACTCTGTAAACCACTTAGAGAGTGCTATAAAGCACTGTGAAGTGGTATATAAGTCAAAGTGCTATTGCTATTGATTTGTTATAACTAAGTTGTAACAATGCCTCTTACAGTTTCCATAATTCTATATTTAACGTGGACTATCATTAAAGAGATCTCTGACTAAATACTATTTAATTCCTGCTCCCATGAAAGGCTTGACATTGGATTACGGAGGATCAGGAGCTATAATGGTACAAATCTCCCACTGTCTGTTTTATAGTCTGAGAAGTTAGGGAGGTTCCCTTCTCTTTCTTTGCCTGTTATGCAGCTGTGGGCTGTGCCTTCCCTTATCTAATTGTTTCCTAGGCAGCATCTCTCCACCCATCTCACAAGCTCAATTCCATATACCATTACGTGAGTCCCAGGCCATTCAGACATACACACACACACCTGAATAGAAGGATCTGACTGCGGTTCATTACATTATAAAGCAAAGTGAGTCATCCAGATACAGTAAAACCTTGGGTTGTGAACGCTTCTGTTCACGACCAAATTGGGTGGCAAACAAAAAATCCACCTGATCTTTGAATTGGGTCACGATTCAAAAACCAGGTGGCAAACAAAATTAGTGCAGAAAGATTCTCTTTCCATGCTGATTTCTCCTTTGGCACCATTTTTTTTGACTGTGCGCATGTGCAGTTGGTTGTGCTTCTGGACGTAACCAAATCTGGTCATGACTGGAGTCTGGGAATGGATTATGGTCATGACCTAAGTCTCCACTGTATAGCAAGAATGTGAGACCTGTCAGACCTGCCACATCACTGCACCAGCCCTGCTTAGCTAGATGCCAGGCTGTCATGAGAAACAGGGGGGAGGGAGCTGTGAGATGGGACAAAGGGGTGGGGAAGGATAGAGGAAAGGAAAGCGAACATCTCTGTGCCACCAGCTGTTCCAAAGTCACCCAATGAAATGCAACACTTTCAAACCCGTGCAGCTGGGGACTGTTACCAAAAGAATTCATTTAAGTACTATTGGACCCTCACCGATTACCATGGGGGGATGTGACCCAAAGATTTGACTTTGCTACATTGTAACCACTTGGCTTTAGTAAAGTATACTTTTACTTGCCATGAGCCCAAGAGTATTTCTTTTCTAACTGACCAAGTTGGGACGGCTGACATTAGAGACATAGTTCTTAATGCAGTAGGTCCTTTTTAAAAAAAAAATCATGGTGACAGTTCTGTAAATCAGGGTGTGCCATGAGCTCTCCAGATGCTGCAGAAAACTAATCTCTAACCTCTTTATCATTACTCGTATTAGCTGAGGATCATGGGAATTGTTGCTTAGGAATATCTAAAGGGCTACAAACTCCTCACTCCAAGAAAGAATGACTTGCAAGACATCTCCCAGCTTCAGCATCTAGAAGAAAAGCTTCCCACTTTTCATATGACTTAAATCCTTTATCAGAAAAATGCTACTTCCAAATCTTAAAAGAAGCTACTTCTCTGTGAAAGATTTATTTTGGTTCATTTCCTTTGCAATTACATTGCTTTTTGATAAAAATAATAAAAAATGTTCGTCCTGAAATGATTGTGTCTGCAGAGGTGAAACAAACATGCAAGGTAAGAAAACTAATTTTTTCTGTTTTCTGCAAGGTTCTCCAGGAGAGACTAATTTATTTACCAGATACACTTAGGTTTTTTTGATGATAGATTGATTAGGAATATATTTCCATCATAAAAACAAGGTGCAGTATCTTAAATTGTCATTTATGGTGATGGCTTATCTTGAACAAAGAAGGATTTTAATTCCTTCAGACGAGGCAGGAAGAGTATAATTTCATATGAAATACTGTTGCAATCTTGTACAGTCAATAGTTCCTCACTGCCTTCTGAAAAGTAACTTCAATTCTAGACATGGCCATTATTTTAAATTAGGGTCTGCCAATCGGGTGTTCTGTAGATGTGTTAGACAATAAGTTCCATCATTTTTAGTTAGCACAGCTGCAGCAGGACTAAGCCCATAGGGGAAAGCTTGGAAGTCAGAAAGCTCCTCTCTCAAACGTCCTCTAGTTCTGCCTTCTGCTTGGATATAGCAGCTTGATAGTTGTCACTGCCATAGTCTGTTTGATTTGATTTGATTTATTTGATTTGTCAATCGCTTACAAGATAATAGGTATAAGTATATACATAGTTATGAATACTAAAGTGGGGTACATATAAGAAAAATAAAAGAAAACAATAGGACAGGGACGGCAGGCACATTGGTGCAAACTTATGCACGCCCCCTACAGACCTCTTAGGAAAGGGGTTGAGGTCAATAGCAGAACAGTCTAAGGTTAAAATTTTTGGGGTTGGGGAACGAAACCACAAGAGCCTGGTAGAGTATTCCAGACATTGACACTTCTTGCTGAAGTCGTATTTCCTGCAATCAAGTTTGGTGCAGTTAACCTTGAGTTTGTATCTATTGTGTGCTCTTGTGTTGTTGTGGTTGAAACTGAAATATTCATTGACAGGTAAGCCATTGCAATGTATGATTTTATATGCCATATTTAGATCAGACCAAGAGACCGGAGATATTCAAAGTTTTCTAGGTCTAGAATTTCACGTCTGGTGGCATAACATATTCTACAACGAAGTAGAGGAATGGAGAACTCTTTCTTATGAATATTTCTGGACATTCTCAACGGTGCTAATATCAGATACGTAATGTTGGGTTCCAGACTGATGAGCTGTATTCGAGTATTGGTCTAGCAAATGTTTTGTATGCTCTAGTTATTAGTGTAATATTACCAGAGAAAAAGCTACATAGGATTAGGTTAACAACTCTTAATGCCTTTTTGGCTATGTAGTTGCAGTGGGCCTCTAGCACTTAGATCATTAGAGAATAAGTATTCCAAGGTCCTTTTCAGAGTTTGGATCATCAACATGTCTTGACTATTCAGCTTGTATTTTATTTTCTATTGATTTTTTTGCAAAATATGTAAAGACAGGAGCATTAATTTGTTAGTCTATTTGTTTGACCATTCTGATACATAGTCAATATCTTTTTGAAGGATAGCAGTATTGTCTGTGGTACTGAACAGCTTTACATCATCAGTGAAAAGAATGCAGTTGCTCTTGATATGATCACAGAGATCATTTATGTAGAGTATGAAGACAATTGGTCCTAGAACACTGCCTTGGGGTGTCTTTGGCTTGGGTCCTTTAACCAGTGGTGGGATTCAGCTGGTTTGCACTGGTTCAGGCAAACTGATTGTTTAATTATGCCCCCCCCCTCAAAGTGGATCCTGGGTGCACTGCAATGGAGAAACGGGCAATGGAGTGGCCAGTGCAAGGGGAGAAGGCCACTTTCCCTCTTTCTTCTCCCTGTTCCTCCTCCTTCCCTCATGCCACTTTATTGCCTGTTTCTCCATTGCAGCATAGCTCCCAGGATCCACTTCGATAGCATGGTGTGGTGTGGTGTAATTTAACAACCAGTTTACCCAGGGTCAGATTGGCTGTCGTGGGACAGTCGTCCCGCATATATGGTGGAGCTGGAGGATGGGGGTGGGCCATGCCTTCCACGACAGTCAACCTGACCCTGGGTGAACCAGTTGTTAAATTATTTGAATCCCACCCCTGCCTTTAACCTTGTATGTAAGAGAGATGGAACTCTCAGAAACTGTATATCTCACTCATAGGTAAAAGGAAAAAAAAGATAGTAGAATAAATTATATATCAAAGCTACTTTCAATAGGACTATGAAAATCAGTTTCTCCTCCTTGTTGGAAATCAATCAGAGATCCTTGGTGCTCTCTGAGCTTCGTTGTTTTCTTGCAGATGCTTCATTATCCAAACTAGGTAACATCATCAATGTTAGATGATCACTAGCACTGATGATGTTACCTAGTTTGGGTAATGAAATATCTGGAACAACCAAACTCAGAGAGCATCAAGGACCCCTTATTTCAACCCTGAGCTACAAATATTCTCCTTTATTAGTTCAATCTCACAAGAGATAAAGAGTATCAAAGCTTTATTACAAAAGAAAATAAGAGAATTTAACTGTAGTTACATGCAAAGCAATCAGTGATGGAAGAAACAAAAATATAGATCTGTTCAATCACAAACAGCATTTTGAAAGCACTTCCAATGGAAAAATATATACGAAAAGATAAGATTGAGCAAACCACAAAATGCTTTTGGTTTGCTCTTTCTTAGAGGCAACTTTGATGTAAAGAAGTTTCAAGCTGCATTAAAATAGACAATGATTAAGCTTGTACGGAGAAAATACATTTCAGAGTTGATAAATGCAATTTAAAAATACACAGGAAAAGAAATTCAGCATATTTCTCTATTCTAGATAAATTTGTGCCAGTTTGTTTCTGGGGAAATCCTTCTCCCTGCAGATTCAAACTTTATCAGATGATTGGAAACAAATCTTAGCTTTCTATTTCTACTTCTTCCCAACCCAGGAACATAGTTTCTTTTTCCTTTTTTCTGAGACTACTTGCAGTTTTGAAAGATAAAACTTTTTCTTTTGGGTAATTAGATAATTTGACTTTATACATATACCAGGACCTGCAACTGTATGCTGTAAACATATAGTTCCATGACAGAGTTGAATGAATGGAGACTGAAACAGAGATGCATCCAGTTATCAAAGAATGTGAGATGAGAGAAGGAGCCTGTTTGTCCATTCATTACAATGGCCAACCAGCTTGTGTATCTGAAAGGTCCAAAATTTGAAAAGGCTTTGATAGAACATAAAAAAAAATTATGTATGGATGATACCAAAGATTTATGTATAGCATTATGTTCTCACAATGACAACTATATGTTGATTTGTGGAAGCCCACAAGCAGGAAATGAATGCAATACCATTCTTGCTTCCCCCTAAGTTGGCTGTCTCTTATACAGTATATATCTCTATTAGGAAAGGCAGTCTTATCTTCTATGAATGTGTTCAATTCTTCTTTATAGTAACTAAATTGATGGTTCTTTCTATATCTTCAAAACCATATTTTAACTAAAGAAATACTTCCTGTGTGGAGCAAGGAAACTGCCAGGTTTAGCCTAAAGGGATCATCTCAGGTTGACAATTTTTAATGATTCAATCAGAACAATGATCACTAAAGAAGAACATACAGTAAGAGTCTTGAGAATTAAAACATGGTAAATTATCCAGTCTGGCATCTTGCATCTCATCATAGCCAGGTAGATTCCTCAAAAGAAATTCACAACCTACTATACTGTATTTGAATCTGAAGGTCCTATATAGCAATTGTCCTTAGCCGATGCTCTCTAAGTATATTGGGGTTATAACTCACATTTCCTAGCCAATACACAACTGGAGATCACCAAAGTGGAGAAAACTGCTGCATGAATGATTGATGGCTCCTTCTAGTGTAATGCTATGGGCCATTGTCCTTGATTTTTGACATTAATGGACCTTTCTCTTTTCTTGCTGGCAATCCTCTGATTCAGAGGACTACACTATCCACCTAAGAATCTGATAATAGAAACTACTTTTCACTGGTCAAATATAAAAATTAAGGTAACTGTTTCCCCTGTCTGACTCTAGGGGGCAGTGCTCATCTCTGTTTTTTAACTAAAGGAGCCAGAATTGTCCAAGACACTTCTGTGATTGTCATGCCCCCATCTGAGGGAAGATAAACAGCTGACAGAGACTGGGAGGGTGGCTCTGTTGACTGTGGAGGAAACTGGGGAAGGGCAAAGTCAGGCTGGGCAGAGCAGGAGAGGGGTAGAACAAGGGAGAGGGTGTTCAGATGAAGATCAAGGCCGACCCGCTCCTCATCTTAGGGCGCACAGGGACAAATGCAGCAAAAAGCAACATGGGTTGCTTGGCTTACAAGGAAGGAAACAGCTCTGATTCCCTTCACAAGGCACACCTGAGTATGGAGTTTAAAGGAGAGGCAGCTGGGAGGGGCGTTTGTCTGGAACAAATGCTGAATTCATTTAATAGTTAAGAGTTGTGGCCTGCATTTCTGGAATTCCACCTGACTGCTTGAATTATTGCTGTGTTTCTGTGTGCTTATCTTGCCTTGCTGGAATTATTGGACTCATTATCTTGCCCTGCTGGAGTGATTGATTGCAGTCATTCTGCTTATAGCGTCTGGACTGGAGTATCTGCAGCCAGAAGCTGTTGCAGGTTTGTGGGAGAGCTTTTCTCCAGGCTGGAGAATAAATGGAATGTTGGGGGCAAAGTTGGAGCAAATAAGGGCACTCATACCTGTTCTCTGGAGATGGGTTGATTTTGTGCCATGCCCTGGGTCATCACAGTGATCATGTGGCCAGCTTGATATGCTTTTGAACTGTTAGGTGGGCAGGAGTTGGGGCAAGTAATGGGAGCTCACTCCATTGCATGGTATCAGATCAGGGCTGTTAGCTTTCCAGCTGACATGTTTTTAATCGCTGAGCCATTGTGCTCCCTAGTCAAATGTATGGGACTTCCTTAATAATATTATGCTGTATTTAGTTTCTAATATGGAACTAAAAATAACTCCATCAAAACATGAAGGGTTGCGAAGGCGGAGCTTCGTCTCGGTGCTACAGCTGCAATCTCGGGCACCGCAGATTGCATCTCGGGGCTTGCTGAGATCGCAGCTTGATATTTTGCCCTTGCGTCGGCTTAACGGACCTAAACCGTCCCATAAGGACCGGGATTGTGAAGCGCACAGTCCCAGGATCCCAGAGATATCGCAAATCTCTGGTTTGTGCATGCTGGTAGATAGCCCTTTTGCTGGCGGTGGAAAGGCAGCCTCCAGAAGCTGCTGAAGTCGCGGTACAGCTCCCCGAAAGGAAATGTGGCTTCGGTCGAATGTGTTCGGTTGCGCTGAGAAACTCTTTTGTATTGTAAATGGTTGAGACCTGAAAGGATATCACCTGAACAAAAGAAACTGTGCTACTTTATTTTTCTGTTGAACTGGAATTGAGTTTAAGCGCGTTTTTTAAAGTGATGTCAAATTGAGGGCTTGGATTCCTTTCCTTAACTACTTCCTTTTCTTGAGGACTTTAATGTGCATTTTGTAGGTAACCAGATTGAATTTTTTGCTTATATATATTTTTATGCTTCTTTTGATTTTCGTGAATTTTCTATTAGGATAATGAGACCCCCTTTTGCATTTTTCTTTCTTTTTCCTCTGAGTTTTGGTATACATTAGCTCTCTTTTCTGCGGGTGGGGGGAAGTATTAAGAGATTTTGCAACACTTGCCAACTAGAGGCTTAAAAGGACTTTATTTTGAACCTGGGAGAAATGTGTATAAACTACCTCCTTTCTAAGGACATTAATGTGATAAGATGGAGGAGAGCACAGAAAAAATTCATTACAGGGTTTTCCTGACTCTTATCAATATTTTCAACACTTGAGGCCTTGGCTTTGAGCTGCTGTGAGAGAGAGTCATAATAAGAGCCTTGGATAAATAAATAAAGTGCCAGTGTGCAGTCTATATATATAATATAATATAATAATTATTATAATATATAATATATAATATATATAATATTATATATATATATAGGTCAATCATATATATATATATAATATTATATATTGTGAAATCCTTTCGCTGGCACGCCTTTTTGATACATTTTCAATTCTACAGTAATATTTTTATTTTTGCTTTTTAAATTTATCTTTTTTCTTGCTTTGGTTTTCATGGGCCCTCTTTACTAATTTGGATTTTTTTTTGGATCATAATTGGCTATTCTATCAGATGGATGAAGGTCAAAAAGAATTTTTGAAGTTTTTTGCAACAGCATTAAATGAAAAAAAGAAGTGAAAAAAAGTAAAGAAGGGTTGTTAGAATGAAATAGGACTGTCGTGTTTTTGATTGTTTAGGTTGACTTTGGGACTTTGTTTGGGAAATTCTTATTTGAATGATTAAAATCATTGGGCGTTTAAATTTTTTTTTTTTTTTTACAATCGGATTACTTATGGATGAACTTGAAAATGGAATTATAAATCTAAACGAGAGAGAAACAAGATAAGGTGGGAAGGTATTCTTTGGGCTTCTGTCCTTTCATTTCTCTTAGACATGGCAATTTCTACATCATCGCACGAAACTACACGAACTAAGAAGTGGGATAAGAGGAACCATCCCTATGAACAAGCAACTTTATTTGGGGAAGAAAGGGGAAAGAAGAAAGAGAAATGGAGAAATTTAAGAAACTAAAAAAAACAACGCAAAAAAGGGGAAAATAAGCGTGAAAAAGTGGTTACCAACATCAGAAAGAACAGAAAAGAAGAATACACAAGAGGGTGGGGAGAATTAACAGAGACAAGGGGTAAAAAGTTAGAGTGGAGAAGCAAGGGGAGGAAAAGAAGGGAAGACCAAAAAAAAAGGGGAAACTCAAGGTGAAAAGTGGTCACAACATCAGAAAGCAAACAGAAACAAGAAAAATTACACAAGAGGGTGGAGATTAAGAGACAAGGGGTAAAAAGGGTAGAGTGGGAGAAGAAGGAGGAAAGAAGGGAAGAGAAGCTACAAAAGGTTTGAAACAAGATGTAAAGAAAACAGAATTTATTTAGAGATAAGGTAAAACATTATAACTGAAAAAGAGATTCTGCAAAGGTACATAAGATTGTGTTGTTGTATCTGTATTTGAATATAATGTTACAAAAAATTGGAATAATATATGATTTATCAAAATGGGACAAAATATTTATGTATTGGTATGCTGAAATTTTACTTTGTTTTAAATAAAATAAATGAAATCAAATATGAGAGAATTGAAATTAAAGAAAATGGGAACATTGTATTAATAATATTTTAAAAACATAAGTGAAATAGGGGAAGTAACTAAGCTAAAATCATACAATGTTTTCCCAAGAAGATGATATTTATTTAGAAAGGCATTGGTGAAAATGTTTAAGGACTTAAATGAATATTAATTTTAATATGATATAATTTTACATTGCTATGGATTGTTGTTTTAATTATATATTTATAGGTGATTATCTTAAAAAACAATTTTTTTTTTAAAAAATATTGAGTCCTACTCTTTTAGAAACATGTACTACGCAGAATCCGAATGAAAATTATGTGTTATGTTAAGCTTTAAACTTAGGGGAAGGCATAAGTATATGACAAGGCATTATCCTCCTCAGTCATTATTCAGGAAGAAATTTTGTGTTATACGAGAAAAGATAATAGACAGCTGAAACAGACAGACAAAGGGATATATAGTATTATCGATTTAATTATTGAGATGAAATATAATATAATAGAAATTTAAGAGAGTGAAACAGAGGGAGAAGCTATACTAGACAAACACTGTTAAATAGTAAATAAGAAATGGAATGCTATAAAAAGTAAGCATGAACTGAATTTATGTCTGTACAAAAGATGTGGAACCCTTCGGGATCACAAACTGCCGTCCAAAAAGATATTTTATTGTTTAATTATTTTTCGTGTTTTGTTTGTACATGTTTGTTTGTTACAAATTAATAAAATTCTTTTAATTTATTAAAAAAAAACAAAACATGAAGGGTTGGTTAAATATAGCCGCAGGCTTCCTAGGACCCAGAAAACAGGGCATTAGCAGGATCTATTGATGGGCTGAAGGCTTGTATGACTTTCTCCAAAACATTTATTTTAGATAGACTTCCTTTTTCTTTCTTTATAATTTTACCTACCTCCTACAATTCTCCACCAGATGGTTAGGACTCTGCTGACTAGGAATGAATGGATTAGCATCACAACTCAATAGAGACCAATAGGGTCAGGAAAGAGGTTGTAAGGCCGCAGTCCCCAACATTTGTGGCTTGGTGCCTTGGTGGTCCAGATGGGGGGGGGGGGGNGGGGGGGGGGGGGGGGGGGGGGGGAAGAGGACAACCAGATGGTGTGAGCGGTATGTATTCAACCTGTGTGAGCTGTAAATTGAGCTGCGTGTGCATGCATGTACATGTCAAATCACTGTTGGCATGGCCTGGTTGTGAATAGACCACAGCCTGGTAGTGGGTCATGGCCCAGGGGTTGGGGAGACCTGTTGTAAAGTAACAAGGCAGAAGTGCACATAGCTTTTGATGGTTTCTTGCTCCAAATAAATATTAAGCAGTAACTCACACTCATCACTGCCTCAGTGACTGCTTCTATCCCACAAGCATTTTCAACCTGCTGTTCCTCAAAAAGCATTCTGAAACTGGCCTATGGTTATCTTCATGTCTTCCAACTAAAATACAGAGAATATCATGAGCTAATTATTGGCCATCTGATTGCAGAATGCAGTGTATAAGCCATTCAGCGCCCTGCCTGTGAAGATCTACTCACAGAAATGTAAGAAAATTGCCACACACTTTTTTCAGTACATGTATTTGCAGGAGGTTTTTTTTTCCCCTTTAAAGTCTGAGAAGTTCCCTGATGGAAATCTATGTGAGAAAAGATTGATTGTACAAAATATAAATAAAAACACTGAAATTACACCATGAAAACCATATTTGATTTGATTTGAATTAGACATTCCAAGAAGTTATAATTTGATTTAAGTGTGGATTCAAGGACAATGTGATTCAATTCAAGTCACTTCAAAATTCTGTTCAGTAAAAAAGGCATCCGTAAGCAATATTATTGGAAGGCATCAAAATGCTTCCTTGGGCTTCATTTTTTTAATGGAACAGGATGAAAATATCAAGGATGGTAAACCCTTCAGAACACATCCTTCCCACCAAGATTTACTATCCTCAAGAACTTCACCACAATCCAATTTTTCAAACGACGTCTCTCCATCACCTCTGTTAAGGAAAAGACAGCAGGGAAGAGATATGAAAACACAATAACATCCAAACTGAGCATCAGAAAGTTTATGGGGAAGTTATCTGCACAAATACAGAAATTTCCTACTTAAATCTATGACTCCTTTCCAAAAGTCCACTTGAAAAAAAAATTAACTCAAGTTTTCCATTTGCCCTTCTGCGGTGCATGGTTTAATATGAAAACCCCCCCCCCCCAAATNCCCCCCCCCCCCCAAATACCCACTGATTCATCCCACTGGGTGGTATGGCTTTGCCATGCCTAAAATAGCTTCTAAGAATGCATATAAGAAGAGACAGGGTGAATGTAAGAATATGAAATTGAAATCGGTATTGAGGTTAGTGGTGGGAAACAAAAATGGCTGGTTTAACCTAAGGAGTCAGATTAATCCCATCTGAGTGAAAAAATGATCATCAACAAGGTTTGCTGAATTGCATAAATTCAGAGGGAAATAAGAACTTTACTATGTTTTAGACAGAGTAAACCACAACGCAGGCAGAAATACAAAGGTTTACCTCTCAAGAAGAGATGATGTTGTGAAATGCATCAAATCTAGAACTGATCCTAGTCTAGTGAAGAGAAGGAGCAGGGGACACCTGATAGCAGCGTTCCAATATCTGAGGGGCTGCCATAGAGAGGAAGAGGGTCAAGCTATTTTCTAAAGCACTCAAAGACCAGACAAGGAATAATGGATGGAAACTGATCAAGGAGAGATTCAATCTAGAAATAAGGAAATATTTTCTGACAGTGAGAACAATCAACCAATGGAACAGCTTGTCTTCGGAAGTTGTGAGAGCTTCATCACTGGAAGCTTTCAAGAAGAGATTGGGCTGCCATTTGTCAGAAATGGTGTAGGGTCTCCTGCTTGGGCAGGGGGTTGGACT